>PVJI01013464.1:0-47705 GCA_004026765.1 Micronycteris hirsuta
GATGTTTGAGGAACAGGATACTTATCTCTTCAGACTGAAAGGAAACCCATCTACACTTGGACCTGATTTAGATTACAAAAATCTGGACGTCAAACCTGAACAAAATGCCATGGGTAAGTGTGTTTGCATGTAGAAGGAATGTAAATTATGGTACTTGTGGCCGGGAGAAAGATTACAGTGGATTTAAATAAGTCTACCATTTTGATCCAACTTCTGTCATGAAAAGGAGCCTCATCCCTCCTCCCTTGAACATGAGCTGGTATCAGAGACTCACTTCTAACAAATACCATGCAATAGAACTGAAGTTACACAGTTTTCTGAAACTAGGGGACAGATTTTCCATCCGGATTTCTCTGTTAGGATATGTGCTCTGGGAACCCAGTGAGCGTGCTATGATGAAGCGCAGCTCACTAGGACAGGCATGTGCCATCAGTCTGGCTGGTTGAGGCAACTGAAATCCCACCTAACAATTAGCCTTAACCATCAAACATGGAAGTGAGGCAGTCTTCAGAACGACGTTAGTCCAAGCAACCATCTGACTGCAATGACATGCACAGACCTCACGTGAAACGAACCCGGTGAGACTAGTCAACACTCGGAACTATGACATATAATACAAATAAGTAATTTTTATTATTTAATAGCACTAAATTTGGGATGGTTTATTATGTATGAAAGGATAATCAGAACATAACTTTCTTTTTTTTTAAGATTTTATTTATTTTTAGAGAGGGGAAGGGAGGGAGAAAGAGAGAGAGAGAAACATCAATGTGTGGTTGCCTCTCAAATGACCCCCTACTGGGGACCTGGCCTGCAACCCAGGCATGTGCCCTGACTGGGAATCGAACCTGCAACCCTTTGGCTCACAGCCCACACTCAATCCACTGAGCTACACCAGCCAGGGCAGAATGTAATTTTCTGTGGAATCTCTACAACATATATGCCCTCTCAATTTCTCTCTCAAATGTGTATGTGTGTTTAGACAGAGGCATACATACACCCCATTTAATTAATTTTAATCTTATAGAAGTTTAATTTTTATGAAGTCACAAGTTTTCCTTTATAGTTTCTGCTCTTTCTGTCCTTCTTCAATAAATCTTTACCTCTTCAAGATTGTAAACAAAGTCACTTTATCTTTTCTACTAGTATTTTATTCTAATAATTAAATCACTGGTCCCTCTGGAATCTATTTTGTTATATTTGTAAGTATTCAAATTTATTTTTTTAAATGTCAAGCCAACATTTATTGAATGGTTTTATTCCTTCAACTAATTAAAGTATAAGCCATAGACTTAGGGGCACCTATAGATCTATACACTAAAATATCCTTCCCAACTCTTTGTTTCTTGAAATTGCATTATTATTACCCACTTCTTTTATTGTAATGCTTTGCTACTGCAAACTTTGAGAGACAAAATTTTTAAGTTGGAAACTATAATCTACATTTTAGTATGAGTATAAGATTTGAGAGTAGTTATGTCATAAATATTGTTGGGAGATTTTGAAGACACTGGAACTGCAGAAAGTTCCAGAAGAGGAACAGAAGAGGAAAACCACTTAGGAAAGCAAAAATTAAAAGGAGTATTAAGAAGTAGAAAGCAGTATGACCTGCTCAGAAATGAAGTAACTTCCAATAAAATAAATGAAACTTCAGATTCAGAGACCTTCATTTATCTTCATTTATCTGGGGCCCTGTGATGGGCCCCAGCAAAGAGTTCACACATCCTTTTCATACTTTCCTTCATTCACACTTTCCCTAAGGTCAGACAGCATTGGAGAGACCTTGGCAATTTGGGGATCTGGCTGAAAGGAAGTTATTAGAGAATTCATTTAGTATGGGCTTAGTAGATAGAGTATGTTCACTTGTATGTAGTTTGCAGATTGATGCATGAATAAAGTTACTGCTTGTTTGTTCTGGTGCTGAAATTGCTTTCAAGAGTATTCAGACTACTCCTTGTGCAACTCATCCAGCATTGTGATACAAAGATATGTGGTCAAAGAGGTGTTTATTTAAATAACTGTGAAAGCACAACGCACCATTTTCAATTTGGAAGGATACTTTGGGAAATTTCACATGGAACAAGTAAAAAATACAGACTGTTCACTTAGCAGTACTTTCAAATTTATTAAAAAACTGAGAAAAATGGTACAAACTGCTGAATTATTTTTAAAAAGCAATAAAGATAAATAACATCAATAGAAAGTATTCTGTAATCAAGAACGGAATTGTTGCCAAAATTTCAGATCACATCAATAGCTTTAATTAAGCAAAAATTATAACTGTAATTAAAAATAGGCTGTTGGACTGTTTCATAATGTGATAAAAAGAGAATAATGAATGAACTGAGCTCATTAGAAAAACATTTAAATTTCTCGCTGGCCTGACATGAGGTGCAGACACCAATGAAGTAAGCGTATAACTTGAGAGAAGGGATCAATGGTAGTGGTACCTGGTTCAAGAAATGGCTCTCCAGGGGGAGAAAAACATCCTGATTTTTAGTTTTTGTCAGTGGTATGAGTTACTCCCAACCTGGCCAACTCAATCTACCAAAATGATGTCACTGAAGACACACACACAATGAGCTCCTATGAGTACCAATGGAGAAGTGGTTTCCAGCTCTTCTATCACTGCATTACAAGGTGGATGAAAACCGTGACTGGCTCACAGTATTTTCCATTAATATCTGAGTAGTCAATACCCAAAGAAAATTGAAATTCTTTGAAATATTACAGTTCATATATGAAAAAGGTTTTTCTCAATTTGACAATAATCCTAAAGATATACATGGTTTTGATGATAATCAGTTGTGAGGCTGAAGGAAACTTTTATAAGTTATCAATATAAATTTCAGCAACCTTATCGGAAAAAAGATTGAACTGAGTTTCTATTCTTCATAGAAGTATTAGAGAATAATGGTTAAACAGAGAGGAGATCAAAAATATGTAGCCGGGAAATAAAAGAAAAATTTTAAAGGTCGATCAGGCAATTAATGGAAGTGTATTATTTTTTTAAATGAGCTGTAAGCTTCAGTTTATTTTATTTTCTTTTTCTAAATAAATATTTGTATCTAATTTTATATTCATAGGTGTTGTTGTTTTTTATAGAGGACCTTCAGAACTGTGCTGGGTTTCATCCCCTGGATGTGCCTCACAACTGGATGTGCCTCACAACTGATTCGTAATTCATCTTAGAGCCAGCTTAACTTTTAGACGCTAAGTGATTCTGACCCCTAATGGCAAATTTCGAAGGAGGAAACATTTTAGGAAAAGTGTTCACAAATGAGCTAAGCTTTCTTTAAGATCTACCACTTACCAAATTTTATTTTGGGGTGAGTCACTTAGTGTTCTGAGTATTACTTCTTCATTTGAGAAATCAGATTAACTCATTTTTTGTATGCCTTCCAAGAAAATTATTTTGGGGAACTGAGTTAAGTGATGTATGAGAAAATATTCTTATAAAGAGATGCATGTCATCCCTGAGCCTAGGTGCACCACTATTTTATTTATATACACGAGATATGTTTTGGCATTATGCTGAACTTAACCCAGTGATCCTCCAAACTCAATAAATTTCCAGAAAGAACTTAGTAATGCAATTATGTTAAAAATGACCTATTCAAATAAGTTTGTTAAGATGCAAAGATTTTTTTTTATTAAAATGCATTCAAAAAATGGTTACTCTACCTCAATTCCATAAAGGATATAAGGTGGCTTTGAAGTGAGATGGTGAGGTAAGGAAAGCATTAGGATATACTCTGCTCCCAAATGTCTTTAAATTGCCTTTAGAGCCATTTTAAAATAATATTTTGTGCAATCTCAAGGGGAGATAAGAAACAACTCTTTTCCAGACTTAGTCAGAATTTTACAAATCCTCTTACTGTCCAGTAAAAAATTAAGAATTATTACTTATGCCCTGGCTGGTGTAGCACAGTGGATTGAGCGCGGGCTGGGAACCAATCCGTCCCGGTTCGATTCCCAGTCAGGGCACATGCCTGGGTTGCAGGCCAGGTCCCCCTGAGGGCCATGTGAGAGGCAACCATACATTGCTGTTTCTCTCCCTCTCTTTCTCCCTCCCTTCCCCTCTCTCTAAAAATAAATAAAAATTAAAAAAAAAGAATTATTACTTATTTTTTTAAATATTTTATTTATTTATTTTTAGAGAGAAGGAAGGGAAGGAGAAAGAGAGGGAGAGAGACATCATTGTGTGGTTGCCTCTTACGCACCTCTTACTGGGGACCTGGCCTACAACCCAGGCATGTGTCCTGACTGGGAATCGAACCGGGACCCTTTGGTTCACAGGCCCATACTCAATCCACTGAGCTACACCAGCCAGGGCAAGAATTACTACTTCTTTGTAATTAAGACTTTCACTAAAACTAGCATGCCACGGGCTTATTTTGCTCAATTTAATTCATGCTGTGGCTTGCATCATAATTTTTTATGCTGGTCATTGGCACTGTATGTGGCTAATATACATTATGTGGCTTAAGTGACTGAATGGAAGCCTCACTCTAAAATATTATTTACTTTGTCATAATTAGCAAGCCTTTATGTATGAGCAATTTGCTCCTGGATGTTGACCTCAATTAAATCAATAAATACGTTGAAGCTGCTTTTATTAAAGCTCATGACACTAGCTCTTGAATATATGAATAGAACAATAAAATAGACAAGCAGAAAGTACATCTATTTGTCCATATATGGATCTATAACTTAGCATATGATAAAATACATTTTTCTATTATTAAAATAATATGAAGAACATTTATTATTATAGAAAAGGCTTAAGTAAAAGAAAAATCAACTTACAAATTACAAATATAATATTATTATAAGGAAACACACCCAAATCTTAAAAACCTATATCTTTATATTTTTGTCATGCATATTTGTTAATTCTTCAACAAATACGCATTATACTTTAGCATAAAAAACAATGACTTTTAGGACAGTCTTTACTTGTTAGCATATGCTTTAACTCTTCTAGGCACCAGAAACTAGATTTACATTATCCTCTTTGTTTCCGTGTCTCACCATTTACACACTGTTTATTAGGTTTGTGAGGGTGACAGATGGAAATTACAGAGAGTTTAAGTCAACCACAAAGTTAGTAGTTATAGCCCCTGAGACTGGCCTCATTTCTGACACCAATTGCAAATTTGAGGATTCCCGAAACCACCTTCAGGTTTAATAATTCACTATAAGAATGCACAGAACTCATCGAAGGCAATTATGCTCCTAGTAATAGTTTATTAAAAGGAAGGAGACGTTAAAATCTGCCAAGGGAAGAAGTACACAGGTAGAATCTAGGAAAAGTGCCAAATATGGAGCTACCATTATCCTCTCCCCATTGAGTCAGGTTGCATTAATCTTCTAATACTGATTTCTGACAATATGTATGGAGTCTTGCCAACCAAGAAACTTGCCAAAGCACCAGTGTTCAAAATTTGTATTAGGACTTCATTATGTAACCATGGTAGATTGACTGATTATACACATGGTTATTAACATAAGTCTCCAAGTCAAATGATACCCCTGACCTAACACCTTATACCACAATTTTGGGTTTTCTGGAATGGTCGTCCCTTACCCTAAGACACACTGTTAGACTATCCAGTATCACCAAAAAACCTAGGCAAAGGAAGGACACTAGCGATTACTCCCAAAATCTTTGAGCAAAGCCAAGTTCTTTGCATGGCACTAAGGTCAGTAACATAGTCATTTACCATGGTTCTCAAACAGCATGGCATGCTGTCTCTGATACAGTCCTTAGTATTTGCTGCCATGGGGGCAGGGGGATGCAACTGGATTAAAATATTTGACAGATAGGCAAAGCTTTTTTATAAAGCCTTCCAAGGTTATATAGATACAAAGAACATTTGACAGCTTCCAGAGAGGGGGAAGTTTGGGCAGAATAGGTGAAAAGGGTGAAGGGATTAAGTACAGATTGGTAGTTGCAGGATAGACATAGGGATATTAAAGTCCAGCATAGGGAGTACAGTCAATAATATTGCAATAATGATGTATGGCTGTCAGGTAGGTACTAAATATAGTGAGGTGATTGTTTTGTAAGTTACGTAAAATGTCTAATCACTGGGTTGTACACCTGAAACTACTATTCTACATCAACTATAATTGAAAAATAAAAAGAATATTAAAAAATAAGCTTTAAAATGATGTTCTCAACTTCCCTTTCTCTGCCTGTAGAACAGATACAATTATAGGTCAGTCCTCATGAAGTTATAAAAACATTAACTGAAATAATAAAATGAATACATTTTATATATAGTAAAATAGAAAACTTTCCAAAGCACTGCTTTAGCATTTGGAATACTTCTTTCATAATTAAAGAATACTCACATCTAATCACTAATGCTGATCGTTCATTTCCTTAAAGAAAAAGATATCTTCAGTGGATAAAGAGGTCATTCACTAAACATGTAATATCCATTTAATCTGAAATACAATTGGATATAATGACATAAATGATTAAATAATCTCAATAGTTAAATATTTATTTCATGCATGTCTATAGACATAGTAAGCCATACAAACTTCCTACTATTGGCAAGCAACTTGGTCAATCTGAGAAAAACAACATTTCCATTATTTTTCCTTTTAAATAAATAGGCAGGAACGTGGATGTAAAAATAGGAAGTGCGTGCATTCGATATGTGGGAGGGAGAACAACCTTCACGCACAGCACCCTAACCTCAGATCACTGTTTCTTGAATTCTCCTATTGGACTAACCTCTTTTAAAAGAGGAGGTCTTTTAAATATATATATGTAAATTCTTTGTGTTGATTCAAATCATCTTTAGTATAGCTTTTTATTATTATGCTTTGTTATATCATGTTTATTACTATATAAACTATATATTTGTTAAGGCATTAATTAAATACTTAAACTTATACACTGACTACCATATAAAATTATTAATGACTTATAAAATTTTCACAAATATGAAACCTAAGCAAGTAAAGATTTACAAACTAAAATCAATCAAATTCTAATGAACACGTTATGCATTACAGAAGTAGAACCTGATTTAATCCTCACCTATTTTTCCAATTGTCTGGAACAATGTAAAAAAAAAAAAAACTCATTCCAGGGCACCTTATTATGCTACCAAAGCACACAAATAAGTAGTATGTACTCAGTACCTAAATCCAAAAAAGAAAACAAATCCCAAAGAAAGAATAATCAAAATGTACAAAATATCAGTCAAAAATTAAGTTGGCCTCTGGATTATTAAACAGTTATTATTATTATTAAACAGTTAACATTATTATTATTTAAACAGTTAAAATCATCTTTATTTGGAAAATGTGCATTTGTCAAAGAGATAAGGGGACCACTGTGAATACAGGGAGGGAAGGACAGGCAGCATGACCACCCACTAATCATAGCAATAGATACCGTCGGCAGACTGAAGAAAAGGCCAACCATACCCATGACTCTTGTACATTCACTACTCAACTCTAGGAAAATATAGTCAGGTTGCTCATCTGGACTCTCAAACATATTAAGATTATAGCTCCCAGTGCGAAGTTACTAAGTAACACTAATGAAAATGACTGCTCATCATCAGTGGAGGCATCACACCTCATTGAGAGCCCAAACGGGAACATGGTCTCTGAGTCACAGTACACTGTCACACAACGAGTGATGGACGGCCACATAATGACTCAGTGGTCAACAATGCAGACAGTTCCAGCAGCAGGAGGGAAAATGCAGGGTGCACATCAGTCACTATATTAGACGCCAGGACATATTATTTTTTGAGAACAAATTCAGGCTCAGTTCTTTGGGAAATGGTTGAAACGGGATATCAAGGAAAGGCAGTGCTGCACTGGTCTTCTCCAGTCTTTGCATGAAGGCAGAAGATACTGGGAATTGGAATGTGTTTCTAACACTGTTCAGTGCTAATTCCAAGTATGAAAAGGCTGCCTTGATGCATAACTAACCAATAAGTGTAGAACAGTGCTGACATGTTATAAAGGGGCTATGGACTAGGAGAGAGAAACCATGGAAGAAAGACTTCTTTACAGTCAAAGTGGAAATCTCAGGTCTAAACATGTTTAACTGTCTCCTTTTTAAGGCCTCCTAAAGAAATCATCTCTCCCTACCCATCCCCAAATTTATTATTGCAAGTCATGCATTAGTACTCACTTTAGCCAAGTTTGTTTTTTCTATTTTTCTGTGGTAGGCACAGCCAGATGATAGCATGTGGGAGCCAACTAACACTGACTCACAAGGGCCGACTTCATGCATCAGTCCCCACCTCCCTGTTCATTAATACCACAACATCGATGATGGAGTCAGGAAACACTGCAAATCGGGGGTCCCTGACCCCACTCCCCAAAAGTAAGTTGTTAAACATTCACCAACACACTACTGCGCCTCAGTAGTGTTGTGTAATCGCTCAAATACTTACTGTGCTATGAGGCACACAATTTGCCAGAAACAGAGGATGAAACGGTGACTCAAATATAGTCTTTGTTCTCAAAGCTTTAAGTCCTATATAGTTGCCATGCCACTTTCTTCCCTTATTCCTTACCTTCCCTTACATATATCCCACTCATTCTTTACATCTTCTCTATCTTACACAACATCAATGTCTCCCTTTGCTGAACTTTTATTGCGTTTTTCAAAGTAATACATTTAGCAAATAAGAAAAATCAAAATTATTTCCCATGTATCATCTTCTCGATAATATTTCAGGCATCAAAGCAGATAAGTTTTACAGCTTTTGTAAGGTTTGCTCAGCATGACGCACGTGGTGGGTGTCAGGTGCTAGAACACAGAGGAACACTCAAAATTGTGGAAATAATTTTTCCTTTAAATTTTAAATAGAATGGTATGGCTCATGCATTTTCCACAGGCTCCTTGCTAATATCTGTATGGCTAAGGAAGGAAGTATAAGTGAAAAATCCCAATCTGACTCTCCCTTTGTCTGCTCACTCTTTGACTCTGTCCTGAAACTAAGAAGGGCCCCCAAGTAGAAGTGTGGTTGGGTGACCAACCTTCCTATTTTGCCCAGAACTGAGGGGTTCTGGAGGATGCAGGATTTCCAGGAAAAATAGGTACAGTCCCAGGCAAATAATGATTGGTCACCTTTGGATTAATGAAAGAGGATTATGCAAGCAGACCTTGATAGGGACACAGCATCTGCTGGTCAGCAAACTCTAGAGCTTGTGAAACCAAAAGCATGGCCTAGACAGGTGGTTGTGAATGCATGATGGTTGAGTATCTTCCTTTGATTTAACAGACTCCTTGCCCCCAGAACCATGATAGATTCCAGGTATGTAGCAGTAGAAAAAGATACAAACATCTTCATAAAGTAAAATATACTAAAAGCATGTTCAAGTTATCCTCACTTCTTTCCTTTTTAAAAATTTTATCTATTTATTAATTTGAGAGGCAGAGAGAGGCAGAGAAACACTGATTTGTTGTTCCACTTACTGATATATTAGTTGATTCTTGTATGTTCCCGGACCAGGGACTGAACCCGTAACCTTGGACTATTTGGCAGTTGCTCTAACCAATTTAGTTACTCAGCCAGGGCCTCACTTCTTTTCTTCAGTGCTGCAAAGCCTTCCTTCCTGCATCCATTTTTTGACCTGTTCCAGCCTATTGACCATATGATACATTATGAGAGGACAAAACCTGTGTAAAGCTCTTCAATGATGCTGAATAAAAGATCAGAATCCCTAACTTGGTAAATGGGCCCTGGGTGCTTTGCAAGCCATTCTCCCTCACAGTGTGGACACACATTATGCCACCCAACCTCTCGGCCACAGTGACATTGGCCTTCAGTTTCTTAAATGGCCCATGTCCTCGCCAGCTTACGATCTGTGCATATGCCAGGCCCCACCCACGTGCCTTATCCACAATGGACTCTAAAATCTCATTCCTGATAAAGTCTCCCCTGTTCATTCCTCAGTCTGAATCAGGGCCTCATCCCAGGCTCTCGGGGCTCATTCTGCCTTTTCTGGCACATTTTGCACTTTGTACAAAATACAATGACATTACTGGAGTAGCATCTAAATCCCCTCCTAGACATGTAAGCTCAGTGAGGGCAACACAACATTACTTGATGCTTTATCTTCATATCCATGCTTACACAGTAAATAGACACTATTTAAGGAAAATAGGAAGGCAAGAATGAAGGAAGGATGGAGAAGGAAGCAACTACCACGCAAGGTGGGAAAGTTTTCTGCACTGGGAGTTTTAGTATTTCTACTATAATATGGGTATTTTATAAAACCCTACTCACTTCAAGTAGAAGAGTTATTTTGTGACAACTTATTTGTTTCCCTGTTAAAAGAAAGCATGGAAGAATACAATCACATTGAAAAGATTTTTGTTCCATGATGTCATGGATTTCTAAAATAGCAGGAAGGAATTAAAAAAAAAAAAAATGAAAAACCCAAACAGGGACTATAGACTACTCGTAATTCTTTTTAACTTTCGTTTCCCTCCTTCCCCCACACTCTGATTCTAATCATATTTTTATAAAAATCTAATATCAGAGGGAAAAAAAAACTATTAAACTCATTCTCAGTAAGGTACAAGATTAATAAAACATCGTTACTTTTACATAGTTCCCAGCAGCTGTAACATTTGAAAATGCAAATAGCCTTAAGTTGAAATCTTCAGTTGGTATTTCAATTTCGTGGATGCCACTTTGATAATAAAATCAGTCCATATGGCCAAAAACATAAAATAACCAGAGTCTCAGGTTTCTAAAGCCATTATCAAGCAGTATGTATAACAGATATCTTCTGACTATGCCTGGCACCACTCTCTGCGTGTCTCTTCTCGAGCCTTATCAGAGAGCTCGTGCCAAGAAACCACTTTCCCCAGGGGAAGGTGACCACATACTCTGAGAAACAGCAATCAATTTCCAAACATTGATGGGAGAAATGAACTCCGGAAAATATATTATTGAGACAAGCTAGGGACAGTATATTGACTAGCTGGAGAGACCTTTCTTGCTTAATCTCTAGGAAAATGCCTTTTATGCTTAAGACAAAGTCTAGGGCAAAAGTTCCACACCCATGACGGACTACAGGGAAGAAAGGGCTTCTCAAGCCACCGTTGTGCTCGGCCCAATTCCTAACCAGGTAGCCCACAGGTGAATATCCCAAGACGCCTTTGCATTTGCCCCAAGTGCCAAGCCGTGCCCACAAGCAGGTGTAGAGGGTCACCGACTCATTGGTGGGCCTGTCTTACAAACACGTCTTCACGTCCCGGCCAGGACTCTATGGTCCCTGTGTGGGTAGATGGGCAGTGCCTGTACAGCGCATGCGCGGGGCGGAGCCAGCGCCTCTGCATCCCGCTGCAGCCGTTACCAGTGTCGCCATGGGTCGCCGTCCTGCGCGCTGTTACCGGTATTGTAAGAACAAGCCGTATCCAAAGTCTCGCTTCTGCCGAGGTGTCCCTGATTCCAAGATCCGCATCTTCGACCTGGGTCGGAAGAAGGCGAAAGTGGACGAGTTCCCACTCTGTGGCCACATGGTGTCCGATGAATATGAACAGCTGTCCTCTGAAGCCCTGGAGGCCGCACGAATTTGTGCCAACAAATACATGGTGAAAAGTTGTGGCAAAGATGGCTTTCACATCCGAGTGCGGCTCCATCCCTTCCACGTCATCCGCATCAACAAGATGCTGTCCTGTGCTGGGGCCGACAGGCTCCAGACGGGTATGCGAGGGGCCTTCGGAAAGCCTCAGGGTACGGTGGCCCGTGTCCACATCGGCCAGGTCATCATGTCCATCCGCACCAAGGCGCAGAACAAAGAACACGTGATCGAAGCCTTGCGCAGAGCCAAGTTCAAGTTCCCTGGCCGCCAGAAGATCCATATTTCCAAGAAGTGGGGCTTTACCAAGTTTAATGCGGATGAATTTGAAAGCAAAGTGGCTGAGAAGTTGCTCATCCCGGATGGCTGTGGAGTCAAATACGTCCCCAGTCGTGGCCCCCTGGACAAGTGGCGAGCTCTGCGCTCCTGAGGACTTTGAAAGCACATCCTCCGTTGGCCATGCTGGTCTGACTTAAGCGTATCAATAAAACTTACTGGGAAAATACTTATTTTCAGTTTTTTAAATATTTGTACAATATTTTTAGAGTGCAGATTACTAGAGAAATAATTTTTATATTCATACCAGAAAGAGTTTTTAGTGGCAAATGATGCTTTAAAGGGAGAATTAAGCAATTTGTATGCAATTTATAGAAAAAATTATTCTAACTCAAAGTTTTAACTTGGGAGAGGCTGGGGAAATATGCCAAAAGTCTTGTTTGTAGTGCAGTCGTAATTATGCGGCTATTATGACCTTGAATAGCTAGAGAAAATTCAAGATTTATAGAGGAAAAATCTTTCTTTATAGAAAGTAAACAGTAGGGTTGTAAATAAAGGTAGGCTTTAGAAATACGTCTTTGAAACTTAAAGAGTCTATTCTTAAACTTGTTTCTTAGGTTTTCCTGACAAATTTCTGCACATTGTTTTCAGAATTACCTATCACCTTCACTTATCAGCATCAGGACAATTGGGTATCATTGCAGAAGATTTTCCCAGACAAGCCTTACACTGTTTCACACTGAGGGCTCAATAGTCCAATCTTTTCTTCTTCACAAAAAGGTTGTAGGTTGACAACAGAGTTCAGATTGCTTGAATCTGAATCCCAGTAGAACCACACAAAAGAGGTAATGACAGTAAATCAGCTATCTGTGCTCTAAAAAGATTCCAGAAAACAGTTGCAATCTTTAGGTTCTTGCCCTGCATTAGTTACACTGATTACACAGGTGTGTTATTTTAGAAACTACATAAGCTAAAATTCTGGGTCTCTGCAAAACTTTAAAATTCCAGTTGAGTTAGTCTTTCCCCATCTCAATCCTGCAAGCAATACCTTCAGTTTTCTGAAACTAACCACTCATTTTCAGAGTCAATATATTGAATGAAAACAACAAAAGGAGTACTAAACAGTGTAGAAAACATGCCTTTAAAATTGTTTCCATTTACTTGAAAAAAAGTAATTTTGTCAGTCCTAAAATTTTATCTCACTTGATATTTATTTCAGGCTCCTACTAAAAGATATTTTCTACTTGAGCATTTTTAAGTGAGGTTGCTGTTTTAAACTAATATTTTTCATATTATATAAAATGAAAAAGATAACAACTACAAAATAATATGAATATATAGAAAGGGCTCTTCAGCAAGAAAAGGAAGAAGTGCTTTTCTTGACATGTTTTACCTGATTCTTTAAAACTCCTGAAGTTTCCTAGGAAATTAAGTCCTATACAGTTCATAAAGGAGGGTAGACCTGAGCCTTACCTTCTACTCATGTTCAGTCCTGTTTACTTT
Source organism: Micronycteris hirsuta (assembly GCA_004026765.1). Taxonomy (NCBI): domain Eukaryota; kingdom Metazoa; phylum Chordata; class Mammalia; order Chiroptera; family Phyllostomidae; genus Micronycteris; species Micronycteris hirsuta. The sequence continues at coordinate 13,363 of PVJI01013464.1, forward strand.
TACCACACTGTCTTTCAAAAACAAAAACTCAACCTCAAAAAAACTGAAATGTAAAAATATAACGCAATTCCTTAGTTATGTGTTACTACAACCATGAAACAAAAATAATTTTCATTTTCATTATTCACCCTTCTCTTTGGTCTGAAACTTCTCAAACATCTTGGCCATCAAACTTGGAACTCTATAGTCACTAACTAAATATTGGGAGATATCCAAGAAGTCCATGAGCACCTTTTGCCCTAAAGCTGGTAACCATGATTGCATGCCTATAGATATATGACTAAAAAGGAAAGATTAAAAATTATTACATTATAAAAACAGATAGGTGTCATTAGGTTTATTATTTGACATTTTTCCTACAGTTGTCTATTACAAACTATATACATTTTAGTTCCTTTAATGTTGACAGAAGGACCATTTTCACTTACTGGTCTGTCTTAACAAAAATCCTATTAACTTTTGTTCTTCATGTTTTGGGGTTTTTTTTTCCAGCATTTTCCTACCTTCTGGTTGTTCTATTTATTTAAAAATTGATAAGACAGTTGGGCTGAAAGATAATTTAATTATATTTTTGCAGAGTTCTTTTTTTCCTCACTTGAAGATATGTTTTATTGATCTTGTAGAGAGTGAAGGGAAAGAGGGAAAGGAAGGGAGAGAGAGAACGTGAGAGAGAAACATAGATCTTTTGTTTCCCATACATGCCCAACTGGGGATTGAACCCACAACCTAGATATGTGCCCTGACAGAGAATCAAACTTTTGGTGTATGGGGTGATGCTGCAACCAACTGAGTCACATGGTCAGGGCTAGAGCTCTTCATTTCTAAGTTTCTATTCAAAATTGAAAATTTAATTTGGGAAAAATTATATATAATAATTATAGGCATAATAATGATCATATATTCATAATTTGTGTACTCCTGCAATGAAACATAACTATCTGCTTGTTTAAAATAAAATATACATATACAGTTAACTAAACTCAAGTAAATATTGCTGTATAAAACTTTGATTTAGTTGATGGTATCTCCAGGTTTTATGGAAAATCCTGAATGAGAAGATGAGGACAACTTCAATTGCACTATACACTGTATAATTTAGACTTGAAAAGTACTTTGAACAAATGATCATTATATAGTCCACCATTTTCACCCCCTCAAAGCATGGAATTATATTAAGCATATTTATTTTGAAATCCTTATTTTATAAAAAAAAATATGCTAGATTTGGCAGGATTTGGCTGTCTGTAACACAGGTGGACATTTTATTTCCACTTTAGCATCTTTATATTGCCTACCCCAACACAATTCAAATAGGGCTTCTGGTTCTTAGATTGTCATCTTTTGTTAAAAATTGTTGTTCAATTATGGTTGTCCCCATTTTCCCCCCACAACTCTCCCTCACTCTAGCTTGACCTAAGGATTGAGCTGGGAGATCATTGACCCAGTCATCTCCTACCTTTATATTAATGACATAGGTTTTTGGGTTTTGTTTAGCTAAGTAATGAATTTATTGTTTATTAAAATACATACTCTTTTTTAAAAAGCAAGTACTAAAGAAAATAACCAGTAAAGTCAAAAGTAAATTAAATTACACCATCAATAATAATTCAAAGCAAGGTCAATGTTACACTTAACAGTGGAAAATAAGGGGTGCTCTGGCATCAGGATGACTGGAATTGAATGTCAGTTTCTTCACTTACTTAGGAAAATTAATATTCCCATTCTTTAATTTTCTCAACTAAATGGGGTTAAGACAGTATAAAGTTATTTTTAGGATTAAACAAGAATTCATTGATAAATAGGATTGTGCCTTACTAAGTACACAAAATTAATGTTTACTTATAACAGTTAATACTGAAGTGATTGACATTACATTTTCTTCTGTTTCACTGTACTAGTAGTGTTATATTTTTCATGATTTATATAATCCTAATATTCTGTTTTGTTAACCGTAATTTTCTCCAGTTGTAGTATCTGGAGACCTAGATTTAATTAGATTACATGTTCTGATTTGAGTTTTTGTTTTTTTATCTTTAGTTTTGTAATTTCAACTTTCATATTATTCTATTTTCTCATCTATTGTTGGAGCTCCTTTTGAAAAATGTAATTATGCTTTACCAATTAACCTCTACATATGACTCACTTATGAAGATTTTCTTTTTTTTACAACTGTAATTGAGCAACAATAAAGTAATTATAAAAAATAAAAAATAAAAAGTAAAGCAAAATGTGATAAGAAAATAGATATAACACATTAATTCCTAGATGAGCTAGAAAGTGGTATTTAGGATGGCAGTCAGAATAGACTGTCGTTCAATACAAATTTAAATCTTAGTTCTTTGTAAAATTTAGCTAAACTTCCAAAGGAAATATGATCATTCTATAAAATAAATTCTTCAATTGACCAAAAAAAAAAAGAAAGAAAAAGATTTTCTTTTTTTTCCTCCCCAAACTGGATTTTTTAAATCTACCTTATCCACCTTTTTCATTGGATATTTATTTCTTCCTTTTTCTCATTTTTTTTCCAAAAGAATGAGTATATGCTGTCATGCCATTATTTTCATATTGCCTATGCGTGATGTAGACTGTTCTACCCAGGCTTTCTATTTAATGTGAACGATTGTGAATGGGTGAATTTCTCTAGTCATCCTTCACAAAGTTCATTGCTGTTGTTGTTATTAAATTTGTGTTCTCTCTGAGTTCCGTAATCTAAGGGCTGGACATGGCTATCATCAAATTTTCCAAAACCTCAGAATGAGAGTATAGGGTAAAGAGAGACCTTAAAGGAAATTATAACCTGGATTTTGATGGATGCTGGATTATGATTCATCTCCTGAGATCCCATTAAGTATCCCACACCAAGGCCCAGTTGTCTCAGTCAGTACAGCCGACTCCTCTAGCTGTGGTGTATTTTTTATCCTTGGTCTGCTGTTATTCAGTTCAGAACGCTGGAAAATGGGAAGCGCAGTTCCTGAGGATCTGTGATATTGCTTGAGGCTCTACCTGTGAATGGATCCCTGTGTAACTACTTAGACATTCAATATTTTTCTCTGTCTATTAGGGCACTAGTGAAACATTTTAAAATCTCATGTTTCTTCAGGAATGTTTCTATGAGTTTAGATAGTTTCGAAGCAATTCATTCATAAATGATCATTATATAATCCACTATATTGTCCGCCCCTCATAACATGCAATTATGCTAAAACTATTTAGCCAGAAATATTTAGTTAAATTAAAAAAAAACACAACTCTGTAATATCACATGAGAATACTGTCTTAATTTCAAGTCTTCTCTCCTAAATTTATAGCATAGATATGACATGACCCTTTTTCTGATGCTTTTGACTGTATTTCTTTTCTATATCACTTATTTCATTAGGTACTGGGAAAAGAGATCCTTTGATGCTGTTTTATGTAAGTTTTTCACCCAGAATTCCTATTAATGCCATACTAAAAAGTACCTAATTCTGAAAATATTACCTTTTAAGCAATTCATGTAAAAAATCATCTTCCACATGTTTGCAACAACTTTTAGATTTTTTTATTTTTGGTGTACAACTCAATTATAGGTAAAATTATTGTGACTATCAAAATGAAGAGTTTAATTATTTTTAATTTCATTGATTTGAGACAGAAAAAGAAAGAGAGGAACATCAATTTTTTTGTTCCACTTATTTATATGTTTATTGGTTGATTCTTGTATGTGCTCTGAGCAGGGATCAAACTCGCAACTTTGGCATATCAGGACAATGCTCTAACTAACTGAGCTCCCTGGCCAGGGCCTCAAAATGAAGTATTTCTAATGTGAATTCTAAAAATATCAATTTTGTGTTTGTGTCTAATCAGAATCTTAACAACCTTTATTATGTGTTAAATAATTACCTAATCAATTGGTTCTGCAGAGTTAATTATATAATTTAAATAGGCTTCTGAGAATTATGCCTGTGCTCCAATAATGAACAAATAGGACCATATCTGCAGTAGAAACCACTGCATTCTGAGAATTATATTATGAAACACTTCAGTGGTCCTACTCATGAAACTCCTGTTGTTCCAAGTTGACTGGTCACTGGGAGAAAACATAAGGGGTTGTGGAGGAGGCTGGAATCTTTTGGGCAAATGCAGAATTCTTTAAGGAGTGACTTTTCCTTCCACTCACTGGGTGGGTGGTGGGGGAATGTTTCAATGGATTGTAAGGAAATGGTGATTTTCTTTTGCTTAAATGTTAGGAATCATTAAACAAAAGCAACAACAACAACAAACAAACAATGCTGGTGGTGAGAACTGGAAAGACATGCAGGACGGAAAAGGGGAATAAGAACAGACAATGTCCTCTTCCCTGCTCTAAGAAGCTGAAACTACTAGTCTAGGCTACATCAATGGAACAGACAGGAGGTTTGAATAGGATCAGTGACAGTTTTAATAATTGTAATAGCATAATCAATAAAGCACAATTAAAAAACAAATAGCTTGACAAAAGAAAAAGGAAAGTTATTGAAAAGTTATGGATGAGGCTTAGATATCATTAAGGAAATGTGCTACTGAAAAAACAATAGAGCTTCAACGGAGCACAGCTGGTAGCTTTTCCAGGAAAATAAAAATTTCATGTCCACCTCAATGTTTCTCCTGTCAAACCAGTCACATAAGCAATTTTGATGAAAAAATTCTGCAGGTCATACCAGCAAATGCCTGAATTACTAAGACATTGAAATTTCACCAGACTAAAGTAAAACTTCTTTCAACATAAAGAAACTTATATATCACTTCCAAAAAACTTCTTTACCACTTAACTGTGGTCACTCTAATTCTCTCCCTCATATGAGCACCTTAGATATGAGCATACTTTAAATTTCCATCATTGAAATCAATGTTCACATGGCTGTAGTAAAATTATATGTGTATATTTTATATATTTAATATATATTCATAAATATGTATGTGTATATGTGAGATCTGTCCAGAAAGTATTCAGCCATATACTATGTAAAGGAGGCATTTATTGAAGGAGAAACAAGATATAAGAATCATTGTACACAGGACAATGACACCTCAGTCCCCTTCAGAGTAGGCACCTTGGGACCTCACACAGTTCTCCCAATGCCATCAGCTGCCCTAATGTATTTTCTTGAATCTCACCCATGGTCTGAAATCTCTTCCCTTTCAAAGGTGATTTTAGTTTTGGGAAAAGCCAGAAGTCTCTGGGCACCAAATCTGGGCTGTAGGGGGGCTGAATCAAGTGGGTGATTTGATGTTTCATCAAAAATCTCTGTATGAGATATGATGCCTGAGTGGGCACATTGCCATGATGAAGTTGCCAATCACCAGTTGCCTATAGCTGCGGCCTTCTGAATCATCTGAATAGTTCCCATGGATGAATGTTCAAGCTTAACACAAAGTTTGATGCAGATTTATTGCTCTACTCAGTCATTTTGAATGTGACGTCCACACAGTACACATGCTCACTCAACAGTGTCTACCGCCCCCACTGACTAGTACAGTGAAACTGTCATTGTTCATGCATGTGCATTCCAGTCTACTCTTCTTGGCTGCCAGGTTACATCAATATTGTATAAACCATTCTAGTTATATTCACAATGGATAGACTTTTTCCAGACAGACCCCTTATGTGTGTATATATGTATATATACATATATATGTATGTTTGTATATATGAATATTCCAAATTACCCATATAAATGTCTCAATATTATCTCCTGTCTAGTGAGTAGAGATTTGGTTTATATATACAGTGGACTAATTCAATTTATATTCTAAGATTACAAGCCATTTTTTGAGACAACAATGGATTACTGATAAAAAATGCCATTTTCACAATTTTACTCGTTTTTCAAGTTGTTATAAAATAATTGAAAGTTATCAAAATATAACAGTCTATAAAGTCCAAACCTACTTTATCTAAAATCAAACCTGAGGTTTTAGAAATTTGATTCTTAACTATAGCTAATGACATATTTGTTGCAAATACCACCAATACTTACTTTATTCACTGAATTAGTGAGTTTGGGGTCTTATAGACCCTCTAACTTCAGAAAATAGCTTAAAATTACATAATAAATTTGAATATTAATGCATCATTGGCAAATATGTTCTCTCATACAGTCAGTTCCCTTTTCATTTTGATGATGGCTTCTTTAGTCATACAGAAACTTTTTGAATTTGATGTAGTACAATTTATTTTTTTCCTTTATTTCTCTTGCCCTAGGAGATAACCTGGCAAACATATTTGTCAATGATACATCAGGCAAGGGCTTACTCTCCAAAATATATACAGAACTCATACAACTCAACACCAGGAAAACTGACAACTCAATTAAAAAATGGACAAAGGACCAAATAGACACTTCTCCAAGGAGGACATACAGAGGGCCCAGAGACATATGAAAAGATGCTCAGCATCACTAGCCATCAGACAGATGCAAATTAAAAACACAATTAGATATACTTCACACTGCTTAGAATGGCCATTATTAATAAATCAACAAACAAGTGCTGGTGAAGATGTGGAAAAAAATGGAACCCTAGTGCACTGTTGGTGGGAATGCAGACTGGTATAGCCACTGTGGAGAACAGTATGAAATTCCTCAAAAAATTAAAAATGGAATTGCCTCATGACCTAGTCATTCCCCCACTGGGATTATACCCTAAGAATCCTGAAACACCAATTCAAAAGAACTTCTGCACCCCTATGTTAATAGCAGCGCTATTACAATAGCCAAGTGCTGGAAATAGCCCACGTGCCCATCAGTAGATGAGTGGATTGAAAAACTGTGGTACATTAACACAATGGAATACTACGCAACAGAAAGAAAGAAGGAATTCTTACCTTTTACAACAGCATGGATGGAACTGGAGAATATTATGCTAAGTGAAATACTCCAGTCAGTGAAAGACAAATACCATATAACCTCGCTTATAACTGAACCCAATAAACAAAATGAACTAACAAGAATGATAGAACCAGAGACGTGGAAACATGGCACAGACTGAGCTGTCGGAGGGGAGGCGGGAAGGGTGGGATGGTGTAAGGCAGGGGAAGGGACTAGTCAAAGAACATGTATGAATGACTCATAAGCATGGACAATGGAGGGAAGATTGACTGTGGGCAAAAGGGGTAGGCTGCGCAGAGCAGGGAAGAGGGAAAAAAAGAAATTGAGAAAACTGTAATAGAATAAACAATAAAAATATAAATTCAAAGAGACTTTTGTCCTTATACCCAGTGGTGCCAGTTTTAGAGATGTATCCTAGAAACACCCATTCTTTTGAATCAGGAGACATATGCAAGAATCTTCTTACTGTTTTTTATAATCGCAGAACAAATTAATAAAAACTAAAACAAATTTCTATATAGAGGACAATACCATGGAAACTATCTATTGGGGTATATTTGCCATGGGAGGCACAATAAAGAGTGAAAAATGAACTACAGCTGTAGCCAGCAACATAGATAAGTCTCACAATGTTGAGTGGGAAAAATAAAAAGGGAAAAAAAGATTCTAAATAGTGTGATGCCTTTTTCTGAACCTTTATGGAATGGAGCGTGTTGGAAAGGATCATCCAACAGGAGGCGGTGTCCTTCTGCTCTGTGCTGGGGTTCTTCTCCCCCCACTAGCTCACAACCACTTGGAGTTTTCAAATTTAAATGACATCAGAAGCAGATGTCCTTGGTCCCTAGTGCTCCATTATCACAGTCCCAGGGCTCTCTCTCTCTTTTTTTACATTTTCTTTTGTTGCTATAAACTCTTCTTTCTATATCTATGAAAGAGACTCTGCTCTTTTGTCAGATCTGGAAAAGTATCATCTATTATTTCTGCAGCTATTACTGTTTTTCTAATACCAGTATTCTTTTTTTCTGGAATTCAGATGAAATATATATTAGAGCTCATTGTATCCCCGTATCTCTTAACATTTTGTTTTTTCATGTTTCCATATCTTTGTCTCTTCCTTACAGGGTATTTGAATAATTTCTGCATGTCTATTTTCCTGTGTATTATTGTTTCTTTCTCTTTTTTTTTTTTTCACTCTCAGCTGGGGACATTTTTCATCGTTTTTAGAGAGAGCAGAAGGGAGAGAGGAAGGGAGAGAGAAAAATATCAACGTGAGAGGCAAGCATCATTCAGTTGCCTTCCTGTATGTGTCCAGACCTGATATCAAACCCAGAACCCCGGCATATGCCCTGACTGAGAATTGAACCCACAACCTTTCAGTTATGGAATGATGCTCCAGTCAACTGAGCCACCCAGCCAAGGCTGTATTATTTTTTCTTTACCTGATTTTAGTCTGTTGTTTAACCCATCTGTGAAGATTTCAATTTGTGCCATTGCATTTTTCATTTTTAGAAGCTATACTTAGTTTTTTCTTAAAATAAATATCTTTTCATTGCTCTTTTTGTTTATTCCATATTTAATCCATATATATTTCTTTACGCTTTTTATACATTATTGTTTTATATTTTATAATGAATAATTTCAGTATCTGAGATCTAAATTTATTTATTTGTTATTTTGCTTTCATTCCTATTTCATGGTGGATTTTCTCTTTTTTCTTTTCAAAAGTCTTTTATTGTTAAGTTATATTTTCCTTAAACTATCTCTGATATATCAAGGCCTGTGTTGGGTACTTTTCTTTCAGACAGGATTTATAGTGGATTTTGTCTGTTTCTTGGGGTGTCACCATCCTGGAACCAATTTCTCTTGTCACAAAGAATCAAGAATGTGAAATTCTGCCCTGGCTGGTATGGCTCAGTGGATTGAGCATGGGCTGTGAACCAAAGGGTTGCAGGTTCGATTCCCAGCCAGGGCACATGCCTGAGTTGCAGGCCAGGTCCCCAGTGAGGGCCATGTGAGAGGCAACTGTACATTGCTGTTTCTCTCCCTCTCTTTCTCCCTCCCTTCCCCTATCTCTAAAAATAAATAAAATCTTTAAGAAAAAAAAAAAAGAATGTGAAATTCTCAGGTGTGGCATTCTGACTCTGCTTTGCACTTAAATTCTGTAAGGATGTATTGTGTGTCTCTGGGAAATACACCTGCTTTGCGTGTGCCAACTGTTCACAGCTCTGCTTCAATTTCAGCCTGCTGTTGTTTGCTTCTGTTTTCAGGTCCTGGGAGATTTCTTTATTTCTAGTGAACCTAGAAATGTAATTAAAGGTAAGAATATAAGCGAGTCTAGTTATATTTTATTGGAGGGTCACTTAAGCCACATACTATTACTAAGTGGAAGTTACAGTATTTTAAAATCTGGTGTATGTACCTTGAAAAATACCATGGTAACTTTACCGAGAATCATATTAATATATATATAGACTTCATAAATATTATAGTCTTTCTAATTGCATTGCCTACTTGCAAAATTTAGATCTAAAAATACCGTAAGCGATGCGATGGTTTTTCATGATCTTCCATGACCTGAAAATGTTCCCCAGAATTTCCTCCTTCATAGGTTGCTTGATCACAAGGGAAATTTGCATGAGATTTGGAAGGCAGAAATGAAGAGTGCCAGGTACCAGTGCAGTTCAGAACACTGTGGTTTGTTTGTTGAATCACCTCGATGAAAACTGGCAGCAATCCAAGGTCGGGTCCTCCAGCCCCTGCCAGCTCTCGCCCCGCAGCCTTGTAACCCTGTACTTTCTCTGCTCCCCGGGCCAGGTGTGTTTGCAGCTGTGCTGATGGGCATGGGCTTCTGCTCAGTTGCACTGGTAGAATTAAAGCACCGACAGACCTGGATTCCAGAACGTCCTTATGGGGCTCGGTTTGTCCTCGTGGGTTCCATTTGTAGAATCAAATTTATTTATACTGAATTTACATTTAGATTTTTTTTCTCAATTATCTTTCTGACTCATAACAACCTCATGCCTATCGCAAGGTGAGAGACAACAGTGTTCATTAGACTTCTTCACGGTCCCTGGTTGGTGACTTAGGTGACTTCCATCTGACCACCCCCTATCCTTTAGAGCTATTTTCCCAGTCATTCCCATTACTCTGTAGAATATAATTCCTATATACTCATATATTTATTATTCTATATTACCCTTAGTAATTCTTCTTTCCTGAAAAAACTCTAGCTCAGTGGTCCCCAACCTTTTTGGTACCAGGGACCGGTTTGACGGAAGACGATTTTTTCATGGACCAGTTTGGGGGGATGGTCTGGGGATGATTCAAGTGCATTACTTTCAAGATCATGTCCTGCTGTGCGGCCCAGTTCCTAACAGGCCAGGACCCGTACTGGTCCATGGACCGGAGGTTGGGGACCCTGCTCTAGCTGGTACAAGAATGATCGTTAAAATCAGGATGACATTAAAGATTAGTTTGGTGTAATGATTAAAAATGCAAATTATTTGGAATATACAAACTTTTCTGGTTCCTGGATCCTGGTTCTGCCCTCTATTTTCCCTGTAACCTTAAGAAATGTATTGAAACTTTCAGAGGATTAGTTGCCTAAACTTTAAATCAATTTCAACTGTAAAATTAGGATTATTATGACAATTATGAGAACATGCACTTAGCACAGTTTCTCTTACATATTATACTCTGAATAAATGTTGCTTACTATTTTCGTTTATTATTAAGTGGTTAGAACTTGAAAAGTGTTCACTGCATACTAGCTGTGCTTATTCATATAATGGCTCTGGCTATGAAGGGAAATCTAAATTGTACCTACTTTTAATTGCATAATCTCAAAATCTCAATGTTATCTTAAAAATCCATGCCTGAAGTATACATTATACCTATTTTTTTTGTAAGCCTAAGAATGGTGAAACATTTGAATTCAAGTGTGAATATGTTCACAAACCACCATATTCACTATTCCTTAGTAAATTAATTCAGATTTTCTACTGAAGACACATAAAACTTCTGTGAAATAACTAATGCCGCTCATGAAATTGTCCCAAAGTTTAACTTTTTACTACATGTTAATATATTATTTAAAGCATTTAGATATAATTTTAATTTTATTAGTGTGATTATTTGTATGTATTAGGAAAAGAGTATGAAAAAGTAATTATGTTAAGGTAGTATAAAAGATGCCAAAATAATCACTATTTCCTACTTATGTATTACAGAGACATATTGGTATATATTATACTAGGTTTAACAAATAGTGAAAAGTTACGACTAAGATGGAAAAAACATTTTTATTCACCATCATTTTAAGAGATATATTAAAGTATAAGAATTGACTACATAAATTCAAGCCATAAAAAATCATAGATTCCCATCATAAGATCATAGAGAATGCTAGCCTAGGCATCGCTTTTCATTTTGTACTTAATCCCACCAATGCAACCAACTTACACATAATTGCAGTAAGCCTTTATGCTAGATTCTGATTTGTAAACATCCTCTCTCTGGGTCTCTCTCTAACTGACTGACAATCTCAAATACACACACCCATACACACACATATTTGACAATGTCTGTAAGTCAGTACTCTAGCAATATCAGTAGTTTCATATTCCATTCAATCTAATCACATGCCAGTCAACTTAGAGAGAATAAAAGAAAGAATCATTTCTGGAATAGAACCTTTTGCATAGGAAACATTTGTCTAAAAATGTGTAATACCTAGCAATTCAAGCATTATGTCTTAAACTTTGAGAAAAGAACAAGAATTACTATACTGATAAAATATTATCGTGTAATAAGAAGAAATTAGAATTTTTTTCTAGAAAATCTGGTTAAGCTTACCCCTAACTGATTATAATTATGCTTCTAAGGAGTCTTATAATAAAATGTAGTTTAAATAATGTAATGAAGTTTATTACTACCAACCAAAACCTAATGCATTGTTCATGCAAATATGACATAGTTATATGGAAGGCACGCAGTATTTTGTCTTAAGAGGGATATGCTAGTAGATCAAATATATTCCATTTATTAGGTAAACTTGCATATTTCAAATACCCATAGTAGGATACAGCAGAATGAGACCAAATGAAATCTTAAATGGAATTACTAAAATGGGGTCCCAGTTCCATTTGAAAAATAGAACTCTATAAATAGAGACTATGGAGATAGGGAATACTTGGTAAGCAGTGATTATAATTAATAAATTTCAAGAAAGCTCTAGGCATATTTATAGGCTGGTAGACAAAGGCTATGGAAATTCCATGACCAATGAGGTTTGGTAAGCTCATTCCAAGAAAGATCTGTCAGTGGGTATTGGGACACAAGTCCTGAGAATTGGAGTAAGCCACAGGATTTCAGCTCCTAATAGACATATTATCAAGAAGTAAGGAAAGATTCTTGGGAACTGCCCTGCCAGGTTTCAGAAGCTGTAACCCCCATGGCTAAGGCTGAGTGAGAGACCTTGGGACCCTAAGCCACTAAGGAGACAAACCTTATCTCCCTGGCAGGGGCACCACCTCTGCCCCCCTTACTTCACCTTGCTTGGCCCCAAGCACATGGCCAGTTAGCCAATGACGCGTAAGATTCCTCAAGGGAGGGATGACCTAAGACAGGCATAGTCATGAAGGAGCCCTCAGGGAAGGACTTGGGGGGCTATAGAAAAAGGAGTGATGGACCCTCGCCCCTCAGCTTTGACAGAGCCTCAGTCCTCGTTCTGTCTGTAAGAAATCTCCTAATCTCTTGGCTGCCTTACTTCCCCTGCCTGACTTAAGCCTGAAACAATGCCGGAGGTGGGTGTGGCCTTGTGCTGGAAAGGGCAGGTTCCCCTGGGCGATCAGGCCTAAGAAAGAATACATAAAATCCTGTGAAACCTACTTGGCTAATACCCTCAATTTAAGTGACAAGGGTCCAAGCATAAAATTAGTGTGTTTCCCCAAAGTTTTCTGGCCCTTTAGCTATCTGACCCTGACTCAAAATGAGCCCTCAGAGTTCTTCGAATGTTACCTATTGTTTGATCATTACTGCCTGACAATGATTGATGAGCTTTACTTATATGTCCTGTATTCCTATGCAAATAAACCCAATAAAAGCCCACTGAGGAACAGGCTCCTGGCCTTTCTCCTTGGAGAGATCGGCCACCTTTCTTCCCCAGGCAGATCATGTCTTGGTAGACTTATTCTCATCCATGACGGCTCGAGGGAACCTGAGGGCAGAGTCCCCCACCCCCCCAACAGTTTATCAATATAGAGATTGATCAAATAGTCAGAATTGGTATGATCAAAATGAGGTTATGATCATGAGATGTATTCCTGCCTTTGAACCTGGGTAAAGAGAGGTCCTGGCCCTAGTCCACGTGCTTTACAGGATATCACATTTCACACAGATTTTCTGGCGTACAAGTGTGAGAATCTCTCAAAGGAAAATATGTAGGAAGGAAATTGTATCAGATAATGTTAAATCCTTTTTTCAAAAAGACTTCAATGTATACTTCCTCCAGCAATGTATGAGAGTTCCCATTCCCAAATATTCACCATCATTTCTTGACTTTTTATACTTTCAGGCAAAACAATTTCATAACTTCAAAATTATATCTATAGTAATTGTAAGTTGAGTTTGCATTTCTCTGAGGAGCTTTTTACCTCTCTTCAAATTCTTTTTGACCATTCATTTTTTTCTTCTTCCGTGAAATGACATATTCTTTTCTTTTCTAGTACTACAAAGTTCCTTGTATTTTGCCTTCAGATTTATATTTGTCCTGAATACAAGACATTTATCTATTCTATATGCTTCCTTTATCTCCTGCTTATTTGTGGCTTATTTTTCCAATCTCTTTATGGCATTTTAGATGAACTAAAATAAAGTTTAGTATCTTTGGATTTACCAGTCATTTTCTCTACTGTTTATACATACATTTTCTTTAAGAAGTGTTTTTCTGTTTTGCTTTGAATGTTTTTGCAAGTTTGCCTTTATTTTTAAAGTATTCAATTTGAAGTTAACTTTTGTGTGTCATATGAGAAGAATCTAATTTAATTTTTTAAATTATGAATCATGAATTGTCTTTAAAGTATACTAAATAGTCCATCATTTTCCATAAAATTGTGGACCCAGTTCTGGGTTCTTTCCTCTGGTCCATCAGACTGCTTTTCTTACTATGACATTATAATAAATCTTAGGATTATAGAAAGTTTACTTTCATACTTTAATTTTTCTTCAATACCCTTCAATTTCTATATTAAATTGAGAATCAGCTAGTCAGTTTGGGAGAGAACAGGGAATTTTGATGGTAATTGTGTGGAATCTATAGACCGAGATAGACATATATGTATGGTGTTATGTATCTTTTTTATAAACATGCTATATCTCTTCATTTATTTAGATTTTATTAAAGTCACTCATATTTTTTAAATTAAATTTATTTGGAAGACATTAGTAATAAGATTATTCATTCATACAATTTTGTAATTTGTCTATTAACATTTATCAGATTTATTCCAAGAAAACAATTTTATTGCTATTATAAACTACATTTTTATTTCACATTTTCTAATCTTTTATTACTGGGATGGAGAAATATAACTGAATATTATATGTTGATCTTTTAACAGGTAATGTTGTTAAAGCCTTCTGTTTGTTCTAATGATTTATCTTTTTGTTCTTTTGTAATTTTTACTTTGTACATAGCCAGTCATATCTACTGCAAATTATGATAGCTTTTTAAACAATCCAATCTTTAAATATTTTTTTGTTCTTAGTGTATGTACTAGAGCTTCCAATATGATGTTAAATAGAAGTGGGGAGAAGAGGTACTTTAGCTTTGGTCCTTCAGAAAGTAGAACTTGAGATGGTGCTCCTTTTGCAAGGTGAAAACCTACCACACTTAGAGTGACAAATAAAAGGAAGAGAAGCAAAATAAGAGGCAAAGCAACAAAACGCCATAAATGCAATGTGTCACAGTGAGCCACAAAGAAGTGATTGATCACTGCGTGTGTTGGCCTGACATGCTGGCTCTTCCAGGGAAAGAGAAAGGGTATGTCAGAACCTTCTCCAGAACAGAGAGAGACAGTTTATCTCGCCCTCTTCTGTCCCTCACTTTTCATTGGCAAATGTCCACTGATGACTGACCTTCTGATTTATACTATCTGGTGGCTACTCTGGAAGCCAGACTCCATGTCCAATATTGTGTGGTATTGTCTAAATCTGAAAATGGTGAGGTGCCATAACCAAGAAGAAGAGGGGCAAGGGAACCTGAAAACCCCCACAATACTTATAACCCAATACAGCAAGCATCCTAATTCTGTTCTTAATTTATGGACTGATTTTAACATTTACCTTTGCTTTATATTTGCTGTATGATTCAATAGATTCATCATATGGATTAGTGTTACAGAGGATATTCAGATGCCAGATAAGCACATAAAAAGATACTCCATATTATATGTCATCAGGGACTTGTAAATTAAAAAACAAAATACAACTGCACACTGGTTTAGAATTGCCAAAATCCAGAGCACTGACACAAAATGCTGGCAAGGATGTAGAGAAACCAGAATTCTCATGTTATGCTGGTGGGAATGCACAATGGTGCAGCCGCTTCAAAGAACAGTTTAGTGGTTTCTTACAAAACTAAACATACTGTTATCATAAGGTCCAAAAATCATGCTCCTTGCTGTTTACTCAAAAGAAAGAAAAACTAACGTCCACACAAAAATCTGCTATAGATACAACAGCTTTGTCCACAATTGCCAAATCTTGGAAGGAAATAAGATATTTTTCAGTAGATGAATAGAAATATAAACTGGAATATTATTCAGTGCTGAACAGAAATTGGCTATCAACCCATGAAAAGGTATAGAATAAACCTAAATGCATATTACTAAGTAAAAGAAACCAATACGAAAAGTCTATACACTCTATTTGTCCAATTATATGACATGCTGGAAAAGGCAAAACTATGGAGACCGTAAAAAAATCATTGTTTTCTAGGGTTGAAGTGGGAGTTGGGGGAGGGATGAATAGATGAAGCACAGAGGATTTTTAGGGCAATAAAAATACTGTGTATGGTCATTATAGTGATGGATATGTCATTATACATTTTCCTAAACTGATAGAACGTACCATACCAAGAGTAAACCATAGTGCAAACTATGGAATTGGGGCTATTACGGTGTGTTAGTGCAGATTCATCAACTGTAACACATATACCGCCCTGGTGTGGGATGTTGATAGTGGAGGAAGAAGGAAGTATATGGAAAATCTCTGTACTTTTTTTTTTTTGCTATTGATGTGAGCTTAAAACTGCTCTATAAAACTTTAAAAAATGAATGTCAGATTTTATCGAACATAAATTACCTTAATATGCATAATATTTGAGGCATTTATTTTTCCTTTTCTGTGAAATGACTCATTTCTGTCTTTTGTCATTTTTCTATAGAATTGTCATACATCTATTGATGTGGGGTAGTTCTTCGTGCAAACCAGATAGTAATCTACTGTCAGGTTCTCAAATTTAATTTAGCATCTACTTTCAGTTATATTAATACTTGACATATCAAAAAAATGGCATGACAGATCATTGAGTTAACAATGGACTATTCAATACATGGTGCTAGAAAAATTGTTCACCAATAGTTTAAAATTAAATAAACTTTTGTGAACCATGACTTATTCAGAGAAGATTATAAAACATATATAGAATTAAAGACTACTTACAAATTGAAAACATCGCCCAGATTAAGAAATAAACACTGCTAGTGTCTTAGAACAGCGTGTTTATCATTTACAGGTCACATCTCCTTCCTGCTCTTTATCGGGCCCTGGTTTTTAGGATTCCTTTGTTTTGTTTTGTTTTTAATTTTTATCAATGTTTACATCTATAGTCATTATACTGCATAGTCTTCCCTACTCTTACTTTATGTAAACAAAATTTCAATTATTCCATTGTTAACTGGCCTCTAAAAACCCCAGGTTCCTTTCCTTTTCTTTCAGTTTTTTCTCTTTAAAGAATACTTTCACTATTGCAATCTGAATCAAATAATCTCCTGAATGTATTTTGTCTTCCACAACACACACAGCTTAAAGGATGAGAGGTGAGAGGAAATGTTTTGAGAAAGAAAAAAGTAGATTCAGATATTCCCATGATGGCTTTGTGTGCTTATGTGATATCAATGTTGAGATAATTTTCAAAAAAGGTAAAATTATGATTCTCATACTGATATAAATATGAATGTGTGCTAGCTGTATTATTTCATTCTTTTTTTTAACAATTTCTTTTTTTAATAATTACTTTATTGTTGTTCAATTACAGTTATCTGCATCCTCTCCCCTCCCCTCCCCCCTCCTCGTCCAACCCCACCTCCCTACTCCCCCTTGGTTCTGTCCATGTATTTCATTCTTAATAAAGAAAGCAGGAAAATGTTACAATTGATTTAAAAGAGAATCTGAAAAACAGACATGTTTATAGATCAGGAATATGAAAAAGAATGTGTAAATGGAGGCAAAATTAACCTCTTCCACAGTAGAAAAGGGAAGTAATTGAACCACTGCCTGACAAGGCAGAGTTGTATGTCTAAGGACAAGGAATACTATCTACAAATTAGAGCTCCCGTAAAAGCAAATCTCAGGAAGCTGAATGTTTGCTGTAGACAATGCAAAGTTGTCATTGAAACAATAACTTCCTCTGCAGTGAAATCAGCCATTTAGTCACATTTACTAGGATAATCAATATTGTCACCTTTAGCACAACAGATGACTCTGTGTGATAAACATTGCAATGCTAATTTTTCCTTTTTCGTTATTATGTCCCCTTTCAAATCATTGGAATACTCATAGTAGTCTTTTTCTATTACATTTTATGTTCTACTCACTGTGCAGCATGTCCAACCTCATTTTATTCTCCTTTCTCATAAATCTATCCAGACTTGAAGTTTCCTCACACAAGTGAAGACTTTTCGGTGCTCCAGTAGCTCAGTCAAAGAAGCATGGAGAGCCCTTATTTGCTTGAAAAATGGTGTGTTTCAAGGACAGACATGTGATAAATTATTGTTTGATTGCTATGTGTATTTGCACCCCTGGGCATTTTGAGGTGGTGTTTTTTAAATGGTGACTTATCCCCCAGCTGCATTGCAGGACATCTGTTTCAACCCTGCTCTGGTTTATCATTATTTGAAAGCCCTTTTTATAGATAAAGGCATTGTAATTTAATTCTAAGGAGAGGCTTTTGGTTAAGCCATTATAGACCCCTTCCAAATTTTATTATAAGTCATCATTAATTAAGAATACTAGTTTTACTAATGCATTTTTCAAATTTATGGCAGGATCCAAGAAAAGGGCTGAGTAGTGTGTAGGAGAGACTCCAACTCCTATTTATCATATACCTAATACCCTTCTGCCTGTATTCATTTCCTCATATTTTAACTGTTGTTTTAATTTCTTTATTGGTTGTTTACTAACTCAAAATTCATTTGTTTTATTTTCCAAGTGGCGATTGAGCTCATGTGCACAGGGCTCATGAGTTTTCATGGGCAACGAATGAAGTTGTTTACTTCGTTTGTTTTTCATTGCTGAATGTTATTCCAGATAAGAATATACTGCAGTTTTAAATTAATGTATCAGTCGATAAACATTTAAGTTGCTTTGACTCATGGCTGTTACAAACAGCCATGCAATGACTATTTGCATACAAGTTTGTTTTTTTTCCCAACAAGTTTTTGATCAGACTTATGTTTATTTCTCTTGGGTATATACCTAACAGCAGAATAACTGGTTTATATGTTAACACTTTGTATGATCTTTTTTATTTCATTAAAAATTTTTGACATATATAACTAATGTATATTTGACTTGATGAATTTGGACATAAGTATAGACCCATGAAACTATCATCACAATCTTTACCAATTATCTCCAAAAACTTCCCTCCACCCTTTTATTTATTATTATTTTTGTGATAAGAACAATTAACATAAGATCTACCCTCTCAGCAAGTTTTTCAATATATAATATAACACGTGTTTTATATTACATGGGAAAAGTATGGTAGAATAAGGTTGCAGATAAAATAAGATTGCTAAATTTAAATTTAAGATTAAGAGTTTATCCTGGGTTATCCAGGATCCTTATGTTGTCCATAACAGGGAAGAGGAGACAGTCAAGTAAGAGCCAGTGAGGCGGGACTTTCATGAGAAAGATTCGAGTGGCCATTGCTGACTTTGAAGAAATGAGGGAGCCTCTAGAAGCGGGACAGATCAAGAACATGGATTATTTCCTAGAGCTTCCAGAAGGGAACCCCGCTGCCAAAACCTTGATTATAGCCTGGTGAAGCCCAGTTTGGATTTCTGATCTTCAAAATTATATGATGATCAGCTTGTATTATTTTAATTCATTAAATGTGTACTAGCTTATTACAGTAGCTTTAGGAAAGTAATAGATATAGCTTGGAATAGAACCGCGTCTGTAATCTAAAGAGCAGTGAAGAGTGCAGGGAGACATTTTAGAGTTACATACTGTAAAACTCTAAAAAAGATTAGATAAGGTGGAGATGGGAGAAAAAGATACAAATCAAAATTTTCTTTAAGACATTCGGAGTTATTAGCCGAAAGAGAAAAACTGGATTGGGGGAACCTATCCAGGTATCTTTTGGGGGCCTATTATGTTTGGGCTCATTGACATCCTTGGAGACAAGAAGAATCTTCCAATAACAAACCTTAAAATATACTCTAAAATTTCCACAAAATTACTGAGCTTAAAAAAAATCCAAATGTTTAGCATGACATAGGCCAGGTGTTGGCAAACTTTTCTGTAAAGGCCCAGATAGTAAGTATTCTAAGTTTTGTGGGCCAAATGCTGCCGCGACTGCTCAGCGCCATCTTTGCTGTGGGAAAGCAGCCTTCAACCACAGGAAAACTAATGGGCACAGCTGCGTCAGAATAAAACTTCATTTGCAAAACCAGGCTGAAAAACAGGGTTGGCCACGGTCTATAGTTTTCCAACCTCAGATGTGACTATCAGAGCATTATTTGGAATTTTCATGTAAACACAGCATTAATATCACAAAATGACAAAAAACAAACAAACCAAAAAACTCTTCACCATGAAAGATGTTGCAAGGGAAGATGATGGATTATAGATGTGATTTATTATTATTGTCAGTAGTACTGTAGGGTTTTTGAACATTTGTTACATACTTACTGTAGTAAGATTTTTTTCATGTACTATGATACTTATGCTTATCAAAACCCAATAAGTTACTTATCACTATTATCCTTAATTTTACAAATGAAGTAAGCGAGGGTCAGGGGATTAGTAAATAACCCCAGTATAAAAAGAATATTACCCTTTTGTCAATTATTAAAGAATCTTTAGAATCTTTAGAATTATTAGAATATTTTATCAATTATTAAATTACCATCTTTATAGCCAATAATGACACAGCTGTGATTTCAGTCCAAATCTGGCAAATCTATACCCAATGACTTACTTCACTATTACACTATATTGTGTGACATTCTGCATTAAAAAACACAGGTCTGGCCCTGGCTGGTGTAGCTCAGTGGATTAAGCATGGGCTGCAGACCAAAGGGTCACCAGTTCGATTCCCAGGGCACATGCCTGTGTTGTGGGCCAGATCCCCAGTGGGGGCCATGCAAGAGGCAACTAAACATTGATGTTTCTCTCCTTCTCTTTCTCCCTCCCTTCCCCTCTCTCTAAAAATAAATAAATAAAATCTGTAAAAAATACACAGGTTTAGGAAGTATATTAAAATCCTAGACATTGACTATCAGAAAAAGGGGAACATGTATCAGTCTGTGTTACCATTCAGCACCCTCAAAATCACTTCTATTTCAAGAGCTGTTCTGCTTTAAAACGGTTCCATGTTTATGTCTTTTGTTTAAAAGGAAGATATTCATGTATTTTTCAATTAAGTCTTCCAAATGCCTCTCTGCAAAATAAACCTGTGATTCTGCACCTTTCATTCTTTCTTCAAGAGTGAAATTTACAATTAAAAAGGCTGATTTTCGATTAAAGGGCATTATTAACACATCTCTTTACAAATATATTTACTTTGAAGCAAAATGGATCAGAAGTTGATTCTTCTCTTCCTGTCTCTTGGGATACAATGGAAAGAATAACGCAGTGCAGGCAGAGAGTTCTAGGTGAGCAGATCTGTGATCTCTAATATTACATGAAGCAGCAACAAGAGGCTGCTGACTGGTAAGTGGCTATAGAAGTTAATGGAAATCCTCTCACTTACAGGTTTTACCTACAATATTCAACACAGAATACAGGCTTACATGAATTTTGTATTAGGAAAATAAATCTGTGAAAGAAGAAATCTCAAGTTCGGGGTATTGTGATGAACAGTGCCCAAAACAATCACTTAATTGCCCTTAATGGATTTTTTTCTATGTGGAGACGCTAAACCTAAAGGCTTTACTGTTATGTTATTTATTTCCTTGAACATAGGAAATCCTGCATCTGTTTTTTTTTTCTTTAAAAATTTTATTTATTTATGTTTAGAGAGAGAGGAAGGGAGGGGGAAAGAGAGGGAGAGAAACAGCAATGTGAGAGAGAAACATCGAACAGTTGCCTCTCACATGCCAAACCCGCAACCCAGGCAGGTGCCCTGACCAGGAATCAAACTGGCGGCCTTTGGCTTTGTAAAAGTCACCCAACCAACAGGGCCACACTGCTCAGGGCTCCTGCATCCATTTCGCTTTGACAGAGCAAATTTTTTGACAGAAATTTCTGTGGACAAATTTTCTCTTTCTTAATAAAAAGTTTTGTATAACTTTTTTTTTGAGATCACTATATATATTAGTTTTTGAGATCACAATATATTCGTTTTTGAGATCACTAATATAGTAAAGAACTTTTTACAGAACAAAGTAAAAAACTTTTTTCCTCTAAAACAATATTACTATTTTTAAGATGTTTTCATCAACAACCAGTGTGACTTTTTAATGTATTTTAGCTGAAAACTTTAAATCATGCTTTTCCCTTTATAGTGTAAAGCCTCCTGTGCAGGTGTGATATATAAACAAGGGGATAAAAGTAGGAAAGGTAAAAAATGAAGATAAGCTCCTGGCATAGCATTCCTAAAATGCCTATAATTACGTACGTGATAAAAATACTAGGGGCACCTCTTGTTCTCATATTTGATCTTTGACCCAGTCCCTGACACGTGGTTCCTTCATGTTGTAGTTAATTTGAAGGTTTAAACCAAAACAAGAAAACTAGCCTATTTTCCCGCACCCCTCAGACTGGAAGGCCTAGAAGGGTGAAGCATGATGGAAATGATATACAGTGAAAAGTGGGTTTGAGGGGTGAGTTAGATTTTAGTTCTAAAAAAAATGTAGGTCAGGGTGATTGTGAAAGTAACTAAGAGAGAACTAGGAATCAGACAAAGAGTATTTGCCTGCAGATAGCAAATGTGGAAAGAGAGAAACTGCCAGATAAGCAGAGGAGAAAAAACATTGTTCTTGCTCACAGTAATGGCTCAGCAGCTTTCTAGCACACTAAAACTAGCTGTAATCACACATTTTCGTTTGCTACTCTCTATCACCCTGATGGCCAATTTATCCACAGTAGCATATTTACAGGCCTGTGTACAGAATTGAAATTCTTTACCGGAGCCGATGCTACATTGCCTTGGAGCACTATAGGATTTAATTGAACCAGCATGAAAGAACTGATGAATGGTTTTGCTAGCGATGAAGAAAGTGGTGCGGGGCAGAATTTCAATAGAAGATTTTAGCCATTGCTTAGTGGCTAGGATACAAAATTGCCGACTGTTGAAATGTTATCTTCGCTCTTTCTCACTCAGCTTACATTTGCCTAATTATTATTTTCTTGGCCACATTCTCTTGTTTCTGTTTCCGTTAGGTTTGCCGTGCCATCCACCCTCAGCTCAAGTCTATGTGGCCAGGCCAAGTCAGATATAATTGCAAACCTCAGTATTTCTGTTTTCCTATGCCTCATTAAAATATCCCAAAGGAATAGTATTTTCAGATTGCTGCCCCTCTGGAGTTATTGAGATGGAACATCGAAAAGCAGCTGTTACACATAATTATACCTTATAGATATCTTGTCTTCAGACTGCATTTGTGTCCTGTTATGTTCTTTTTTATGTCTATTTCTTTCAGGTGTTTCTTTAAGTCCTTTACTCCCTTCTTTAGAATAAGCCCAATGTTCTCCAGATATTGTTGTCTTTGTCCTGCTTCTCTGTGTTGGCATTTATTAAAAATCTCATTACACATATGCTTGTGCAAAATATCTCCTGAAAATCCAAAATTTTCTGATCATTTATTTCTAGTCTTAGTCTTGAGGTTTCAAAGTTTGATCACCTTCATGTTCTTCCATTATACTTTTATCTTTCTCTTATTTAATGGAATTGATTTTATTTTACTTCTCTTGTTACTAGGTATTAGAAGCCAACCAGAAGTTACATTCATTTTCTTTCTGTTTTTTTAATGTTCTAATTCTCAGCTGTTGCTTCCTTGTCTTCTTAGTTTTTACTGAATGTCAGAGAGTTATTAACGAATGACATCCCCCACTTAATTTGTTGTTACAGAACCCACATTTGTTTCCTCCACCGTCTTATTACAAGTGGAAATAATTTGTCGTTTATATTTTCTTCCCTCTTCCAGTGGATATTGTTTTTCCACTCCATATTTGTACTTTGATTTTTCTCTCTTCCTAGTCCCTGTATTTCAACTATAAAATAAAATTTTGCTTGATTTAAGGTGCCTTGTCTTTGCTTAGTCTTAGTCTTTCTTTTGATTTTTCACTCCATTCCACCTTTCTTACCCTCTATTCTGGACAAATTTGTCCTGACTAAGCACTGATCTCTCTCTCGCTGCTCCCTTCACCTTTCTCCCCGCCCCCCCTTCCCATCTTTCTTTCTCTCCATCCTCCCTTTTTCACTTTCTCTGTATTTTTATTTTTCTGATCTGAATGTTTCTTGGTCAGTTATGATTTTCTTAAACCCTCTGACCTTATTACTTGTCTCCCACCAGTTACAGCTTTGATCTCTCTGCTCTTCTGTTTACCTGACTATGTCAGACTCCATAAAGTACTACCCTGAGTTTTATGTTACAGTTTTTATGCCTCTTTTGTTCACATCCTTCTTTTTATAGGTAGCACACAAATATTCAGTCTAGACATAGTTACTACTGAACAAGTCCCCCAGGCATTTACATCGCTCTGTGGATCCATATGGCCGCTTGTAAAGACACGCATCTAATGACTGGGCCAATGCAGAAATAGAAGTAAGAATAATGAAAATGACACGTGATGCAAAATATTGTTTCTATTTGGGTTGGAAATTATCAAAATTACTTTAGAAGATTGTTTTATTTAAAGTTCAGAAATTCACTTTGTGCATGACCTTGGGGATTTGCTCTTAAATTAGCTTATTTCTTCATTGCACACTGGATTTATAACCTCCCTACAACTTCCTGTACTTTTGCTCTAGTAATGAACCAGAATAGGAAGGATGCAAGGTATCAGCTTAGGCAGCGGTGACATCCTTTAAACCTTCACTTGAACAAGATGCTTTTATTGGAGAAATATTTATATGCTGAAAAGGAAGAAAATGAAATATATTTTTAACCAAGCAAGGAAATATTAAAGATCACAGAGGCAAAATGTGAGCAAAATAGATAAGAATTCCAACATGGGAAAACATAGGGAAAAAAAGTAATGTATGGTATTAGAAAATGAAACAATATTTTACCTTTGATTACTTCTCTCAAATTATTTGTTTTCTTTGGAATTTATTTTTCACTTTACCTCTAAGTAAAATTAGAAATCATGACATGTTTTTTTTCTAAATCTTATTGTTAGCCATTAAGAAAACTATATTTACATCTAAAATATCCAGCCAGGAAAATGGGACAGTCAGCACTTATGAGGTAGTAGAAAATAATATCTATTGGTCTCTACCCCAGTTCCTGGAAGAGAGTTCCTAAAATCCTTATAATTACCTAGGTGATGAGAATACTAGGGGTGTCCTTGTTCTAATAGTTGGTCTTTGACCTGGTCCCTGACGCAGGTTCCTAAACCCTTGTCAATTTCTAAATGGTAAGAGCACTAGGAAGAACTTTTGTTGGAAAGAAGTGACTTCAAGTGGGCTCCTGGCTGGCTCCTTCATGGGGTCTGGCTAACCTAAAGGCCAAGCTGTGGTTAGAAACTTGACATTTTCAGCTCTACCCCCTCTGCCATCATTCAGAAAGGGGAGAAGGGCGAGAAAGGGAGTTAATAATTGATCGTACATACACGGGGGAGCCTCTGTACAACCCCAAGAACACTGGGCTGCTGGAAGGGTGGTGCACCCCAGCTCCTTGGGAGCAGAGGTCCTGTACTCAGGGCAGACATGGCCAGACCTCGCCCTGTGCCTCTCTTCATCTGGCTGTTCATCTGTATCCTTATCATACCCATCACTAAACTGGTAAACATAAGTAATTGTGTCCTTGAGTTCTGTGAGTCCTGACAAATAAATTAAACCTGAGGAAGCCAGTTAGTCTGAAGCATGAGTGATATCATGGGCTTGAAACTGGTGTATGAAGTGTGTGTGTGTGTATGTGAAGGGGGAGTTAGTCTCAGTGTTATGGGACTGAAGCCTTCACCTGTGAGACCTGACATTATCTCCAGAAAAACTGCATCAGAACTAAGTTAAATGGCAGGAGGCCCATCTGCTGGTGCTCCAGAATTGCTTATTGGTGGTGGGGTGTGGGCCTCCACAGGGTTGGCGACCAAAAGTATCAGAAGCAGAGTGTTTTCTGTGAAGTTAGAGAAGGTGCACAGGAGAAAGAAACACACACTAAAGAACTGAGTTTTCCCTACAGAGGAAGAAACACAGAGTTTTCCTTCACAGCACCACAATAGCGAAGGTAATAGATGGGCTAGCTTCAACTTCCAAGTCCTGTAACTGTGCATGTTTGTGTGTGAAGAGATGAGAAGGAAAGATTGGCAGAGATGAACCAAAGAGAGCTTTTGGAATGATCTCTGCAGCTCCCATGGAAATTTTGGGAAAGATATGCAAATACAAATAAATGAGTTCAAAGAGATTTTGAAGCGGTGGAGGGTTTCCTGAGGTAAAGGATGAGAAGCAGATTTCAGTTAGATAGAGTGAGTGATTTCGGGGGGGAAAAGCATGTAGAACCAAGAAAGATTCTCTAAAGTCTGGTGAGAGAACTAAGTTGCCTTTAATAAAGTGCAGCGGACATGGGTGAGGAGAAACTATTACAGACTCCGTGGTAGTTTGGACTATTCATATGTCATTAAATAATTCGACTAAACAAATATTCCACAACCGCCTATTAGAATGGTGCTGGGCAAGGACGCAAGAATAAATGAAACGTGTTCTATGCCTGAGGAGTTTATTGTTGGCTTGGAGATATAAGCAGATAGTGAATACATGACATAATTTGATAAATTTTATATATTAAGTACAGTGTAGAAGATAATTTTACTTTTCTGCTGAAGGAAAGAGGGAAAGCTCAAAGCATGAAGTTGAGTGTGAATTGGAGCATCAAGGATGAGCTGTGTTTTGGTGTTATGGATGAAGTTGTCCAAGTTAAAGGTATGTGGCCAAGGTATAAATGCTCAGGACCTAAGGGGGGAAAGTAGAGTGCTTACCTGTGTAAATGTCGGTGAAGAGTTTATTGCAATTAGGCAGGCAAAATAGGAGGAAGTGATTGGAATTAGATTATTATCTGTTGGCCATAAAAAAAAAAACTAAGAAAAAATTTTGACTCAGAGTAATACCATGATCACAGTTATTGTTACCTCTAGCCCTGGATGGTGTAGCTCAATGAATTGAGTGCTGGCCTGCGAACCAAAAGGTCACTGATTCGATTCCCAGTGAGGGCACATGCCTGAGTTGCGGGCCAGGTCCCCAGTAGGGGTCATGTGACAGGCAACCACACATTGATGTTTCTCTCCCTCTCTTTCTCCCTCCCTTCCCCTCTCTCTAAAAATAAATAAATACAATCTTAAAAAAGAAAAGAATTGTTACCTATAGAGGAATGATAAATTCTTTCTGGAAGGAAATTAACAATATGGTTCAAGCAAGAGATAAGAACAATATTACTTAAAAATTGAAAGAAATTACTTTTAGAGAATACAGAACTGATTGAGAATTGAATATAGTATAGAGAGTAAGGGAAAGACAAAGTAACTCAACATACCCAAGCCTGCATGAAAGATGTAGTTCTCACACTTAGATATTGATTACTTCAGTTTAATATTTTATTTACATGTACATTAATATAGCTGTGTGGTTTGTGGTTCCCAATAGCAGTATATTTCTAATTCCTGTGGGAGAATACCCTGTTTAGTATTTTGATATAATTTATATATAGTTTACATAGACTTTATGCATGATAGTAAGTATAAGAACATTTTTGGTATTGAAAGGAGATGGCTATATTTTAAACTTTAGTAGAAGTTTACTAAGAAAATCAAAGATGTTTTGAAACACCCTTCAAATTATGAAATGATATGAGACACATAACTCTTTTCTCTTAAATATAAGAAGAAAATATGAAACATCTTTGAGCATCTCTCCACCCAACTGTACAACCAAGTGAAGTGGCATACTGAAATACTTAATGAAAGATTTCATATATATTTGCTTGGAATGTATGTGATTGAGAAGAAACCTTTGCAGTAGTTTTGGGGGTTGAATTTGCTCATATTTTTGCCTCGTGTCTTTCATGCAGGCCTCCACATACAGCAAAAGAGTTTCTTAAGGTTAAGGAATACAGTATCGTTTGAGAAACATGTATCTCATCTGATGACCCAGCCAGATCAAGGGCAATCTCCCAGATCAAGGGACAACAAACGGAGACAGTGCCGCCAGGTAGATACCAACTACTGGAGAGCCAGAGAACAACAACATGCCCAGCAACAAAGACAGCTCTTTTCGGGCAGTGTCTTCACGCAGGGCGGAAATACAAAATCCAGAACAGAAGCTGTTTCATACAAGTGGAGCCTCCATGCAGGCAGAAGACACTTTCTGAAGTGTGATCGCTGCCTTGTTAGAACAAGAAGCTAAAGGCCAGGCCGGGTGTTGCTATGGGGCCAAGATGGGAGAAGAACCCAGAAGAAGTCTCTCTCATGGGCAGATCAGTAGGCCGCCTCCAAGGGAAGTGGATTGCATTTGCTTTCCCTTGGCCTGTGCTCTGAATTCCGGAGGCTGGCTGAGGGCGCAGGCATGACTCCAGGCAGCGAGGGTGCAGGGCAGGGGTAAAACTCTGCCACACACTTCTCTCCTTCAGTCAAAGATGCTCCAGTTACTGTCTTTCATGTGTTTGGTTTTTCTGAAGATTTTGTTTGAAGAAAGACTTCGGAGGCTAGTTTTGGTTTTGGGTTGTTTTGTTGTATTTTTTGAGAACATTGGTTTAGACAACATATTATTGGGAAACCTAATCAAAATATGAAACTCTACAGAGGTAATATTTTCTATCCTGTTTACAGTTTACATAACTGGGGCTGTGAATTCTTTGGAGGGACAAATTAAGGAAACTCAGGGGGAAGTCTTTCCTGATATCCTTGTGTTATGTTTTACTTTGTACAAAAGAATAAAAAACTTGTTATCCACTTGCAGAGCCTTTTTACCCCTAAGAGTGGAAAATGAAATTCAGAATTACAAAAATAAACCTATGGCACTCAGGGATGTTTTCTTGCTTAAAAGCAAGCAGTGTTTACTCCATGAATACTCTATCGTCTGGCTCCTCTTTGTTGTTTATTGTTTTTTATAGGGAGACTAACAGACAGACATTCACACACACAGAGGCACGGACACATGGGAAGCAGAGGAAAGTGGAGGGAAGGACAGAGAGAAAGACAGAAAGAGGGAATAGGCAGAGTTTAAGGCCACAGTCTTGGAAACCAAAAAATACAGTTTTTCACTTGCCTGTTTTGTTTTCTCACTTTCCAAACAGCAATACTACAGACACATAACAGGATAACAGAAAAAGATAAAGTCAAAGAAATGTTTCATCCCGTGAATGGTGACTAGTAATTTAAGACATATTTGTAAATATGAAGCATAAAACTGTTGGACAACATAAAAGTTCACCATGTAGTCCCATTTTCTATCTCACTCGTTAGGCATGGCTGCTCTCATAGTTCAATACCAAATGCAGGGAAAAGTGTGAAAGCCTAGAAGGAGACATCGAGATGATGGGCACTTGTTCTGACGGCACGGGAGGGCTTTTAGAAGCAGCACTCACACAAACGCCCTGGCGGAAAATGCCAAGTCGATGAGGTCTCTGCTGTCATCCCTGCAATACCACTGCTCTAGTGCCTCAATAGCTGCCCTCCAGGCCCAATTTTCTGCTAAATTTTCCCAGTATGAAACTATTACTATTAAGATACAAAATAGAGGAGACTGTGGGCCTCTTCGCCCAAAGACGATTTGTTTCATGTATATGCAAACATCAGTGAGAAAAGGAACAGAAGAAACATCTATTCTGCATCTCAATGCCAGGCTCTTCTCAATGCAGTCACCTCTACTCTTCACTTTAGTTCTGAGATGTATGATTGTCTCCATGTTGCAGACCGAGACAGTGATTCTCAGCACTCTCTTGCCCAGTGCCACAAAGTTCGCAAGAAGCAGAACCCAGATTTGAGCCAGAATTTGCTACATAGAAGGATTGTGGGTTTGCTCTTGTTGCTGTTGTTTTAAAGTCTCACCGAATTCCATCGCCTGCCCTGCACACTCCCACCAGAGATTTAACGCGCACCCCAGGCGCGTGCCCTGACGGGGATGGAACCACAGACTCTTTTTGGTGTACAGGACGGCGCTGCAACTAACGGAGCCACCCCACCAGGGTGAAGGTTCATGTTTTCCACGGACTTCCAGTGTCAGTCAAAAATAAAATCCAACTGTAAACCAGAATAATTCTAATGACAGGTGGTTAGGCATGGATGGTAATTGTATTTGTTCCCCTAATCATGCTTTGTAATTTCATCCCCCCGCCTCGTCTACCATGTCACTCTGAGGGAGACATGTGTTCACAGAAGAACTGGAAATGAGTATATTTCCTGGAAACCATTCACACAAAATTCTGTAAAGATTCAAGACAGAGAAAAAGTAAAATGAAATATCAGTATATTGTTGCTTTAATCGTAAATTAAGTTTATATATGATTCGTGGGTAAAAAAAAATTTTTTTAAATACAAAGGTTTTAGGTTCCTACCAGGACATGATTGTCTACAGCTTAGTAGTTCTCTCTGGTGCAAAATTGAGCTGGCATACCTTCATTAAACATAATAATTTCCCTAAATTAAAAAAAAAAAAAGTCTTCTGCGGTTTCGAATTGCTTTCCTGGGTGTTTTCATCTCAAGAACAGCAGGTGAATATGAACAAGTTCAAGCCTATTTTTATTTTCCAGTAATCCCAAATGCCTTAGCTTTGCAAACTAATAGCATTCAAAAAAACACTGATCTTGGCAAGAAGGAGAGTTCCGAGAGAGCCCGGGCTGAGTGAGTGAGCACAGCTTTGGGTATGTCTGAGAGATTTAAAAACAATCAGCACAAATATGAAAACGTGGAGGCTCATTTCTTTCTAATTCCAGAATTTGAAAGAATATGTACTGACCGAATTAACCTGAATTTCTTTTTAACCCCAATTGAAATGCATTTCAGCCTAAAATCAAGTGAAGGGACACAATCACCAACACGAGTTACACACACAGTATTATAGAAAAGTAAACAAAATAGGGACAGCCGAAACAATACATGTATTTTAAAATTAAAACAGCCACCAATGATTAATTGTGAAACAGTAGAAAAATGCAAAGCCAACCCTTGCTATGAAGTTGACAGGCTAATTTCTAGATTCACACCACTTTGTTGAGAATGTGTTATTGGATTTTATAACTGAAAAAACTTATCTTCCAAAAAAAAGGATGGTTTTATTTTATGCTTCTTCGGTTTTATATTCCTAAAAGTAATTGTCCTTGTGATTGAATACTTTTCCCTCATTTTGATGTTTGCTCATTCAATTATTTGGGTGCAAGGAAATTTCTTGTAATTATAATGTAAATAATATATTTTTAGAATGAACCTAATTTCCTACTGAGGTATTGAACAAATGATTGATATTGTTGATAGTTGCCTCATACGTAGCTTAGAAAATTGAAATTCTATGCCATTGCTATACTAGAAATAACTTTTCTGTTAAAAAATAACAAATTACTCATAGGTGGCAGAGAAGTATATGTTTTACATATTTTTTAATGCATAGCAGGGACCCATTCAAAGCAAACTCTTTACCTTTTGACAAAGATGACAATGATGATAATAAAAATTAAGTTTCTCTCTGGAAGAGCCATACAATCCCTTAGAAATAGATATGCCTTTACACTCTTCATAGTTAATTAAGTTATAAATGTCCAGAAGAGTCATGATAAAGCAAATTCTACACCAAAGGGAAGACACAGCATGGAGATATTTCTTTTTTTTTTTTTTTAAAGATTTATTTATTTTTAGATAGAGGGGAAAGGGAAGGAGAAAGAGAGGGAGAGAAACACCAATGTGTGGTTGCCTCTTGTGTGCCCCCTACTGAGGACCTGGCCTGCAACCCAGGCATATGCCCTGACTGAGAATTGAACCAGCAACCCCATGGTTCACAGGCCTGTGCTCAATCCACTGAGCCACACCAGCCAGGGCGGCATGGAGATATTTCAAGAATATGGAGAAATCTTCTCATGGAGAAATCTCTTTTCTTTGGCCTCAACTTGGGGCATATTTTAAGGCTATAAAGAAAGGTGGGGACCAATTCAGCACAAGGTGATGCTTCAGAAATTGCAGTTTCAGTTCTGTGGATAGATGACGATGACGTGGCGTTAATCCTTACCTTTCAAACAGATGGTAGGGGAATGAGCCATGACCTTGGCAGAGTGACCTCAGAAGCCAGTGATGCGTGAGAGCTCGCAATTCTGCTCCAAAAAGAAGTTTCATTTTTATTGTCATCATGTTTGTCAAAAATAAATAAACCTCCTTTAGTAGAGTCCCTTGGTACACATTCAAAAAGACACTAAGTATATATAGTCCCTGCCACCTATGAGTAATAATGAACATTTACAAGGGGACTGTTCACAGCACAGCAAAGGGACAATATTTTAAGCACAGAGCTAATAGTAAGTAAAAATCAGAAATAGCAATCATTCATTCAATAGCCCAATGGGAAATTAGGTATACTGTAAAATGATTATATATTGTTATTATTTATGCTGTCCTTTGAAGAGAATATCTTGGAGAAGTTGCAAAAGAAACTTATTGGACCCAAATAACTGCACAAGTGATGAGTCCATGGAAGCATAAGTGGTCAAAAAAGATACATGCTGTTTGCTTTCTGGATTTATGCTCTTTTAACTCTTTGAGACACTCAGATTGATACTTGCAAGTGTTGTAGATATTCAGTCATAAGACTCAAGATTCGGTTCAATGATCAGTTAATAATCATAACTGAATGTCGAAATGTGCTACACTGGTAAATTGAATACAGGCTAGTGGTAAAGACAGAATAATAAACATATACATTGAGAAAAATACTTTAATTCTTTAAAGTACAGGGGGCAACCACAAGGCCTGCAGGCCGAGTCCAGCCCTCCACCTTGTTTTATCCGGCCCGGCGCCTTATTTCTACCCAGCAGCAGCACCAAGCTCCTCGCCCCTAGTTAAGGAGTGGTTACATTTATAGAGTCCTAAAGTTACATTCAGAAATATTAAGAAAATTGGGAATGTGGTTATTAATAGGATACAGGGGTTAATGAGGAGAAGTGGTGTCACAGAATTTAACTAAAATAAAAACTAGTAAGAAGACCATTGAGTTTTATGAATAGAGGATGGAGAGAACGATCTTAACAACTCTGGACAGGGAAGAGCGGGAAGGGAGGGGTGCCTGAGCTGGAGAGTAGTGGCTTCAGGAGATGAGAAAGAGATGGCAGTGCAACTATGCTTTCCACAAACTAACAACGATGTTGGCGATAGCAGTTGTGCTCGTGTGAGAGGAAGAAGAAAGAGAAGACAAAATCTTACTATACACCTTTACATATGCCAAACTCTTTAAGTGATTTATTGTATTTATTTAATCCTCAGAGATCTAGTTTACTTACACATGAGGAAAATAAGGGATAGAAAGTTTAAACACTTCGCCCAAAGGGAATAAAAGCTAGCAAACGGAGGATCAGGAATTTGATCCAGGCAGTCTGAATCCAGAGTCTATGTTCTTAACTTCTATTAATATAAAAAAGAGTATGAAATAGTTTATAGAATACATACTATGATAAGCACTTTACATACATCTCCCAATTAATAATCAAAGGAATCCTATGTGAAAGGTAAAATTGATACCCCCACCTTAGAAACAAAAAACTAAAGCTTAGGAAAGCTAGGTAAGTTAAATAAACGTGGAAGTCATATTCAGGTCAAATTTCTTATCCACTCCACCTTCCTGTGTCTTCTAACTCTCTCTCTTCCATAATTGTCTTTGGCGCAAGAAAAGCTCAAGTATTTCTCTTATTTAAACACACACAAATCACATGCACACATACACTCCAATAACGTTTACTTTCTTTAGCTTAATGCTTACTGTTTATCTTTCCTAAGCTTCCATTTCTTTGTCTCCAGCTGTGATTCTCTGTGCAAATGTAAATTATGATTCTTTAAAGAGACATTACATCTCTTAGTACTATCATTTATCAGTCACTCCTCAGAACTGCAAAACTATTACAGATGTGTAATAGTTATACTACCAAACATGCAAATGCAAGCCAACGTAAATGATGAGTGAGTGTGTAATACATCTCTGAGCCTACTACCATGAGGTATTATTACCTAGTGCAGTGTTTTCAAACTGGGTGATAATGAAATCTGAGTGAGTGTTTGTTTTCCTTCTTTGTAATTGTGAAATAGAACAAAATAAGGGAGGGAAACTAAATTTCCATATGGAATGGAATTTACTCTGTTCTTTGAAAGTCAACCATTATGATAACACTGTGAGATAAGGAACAGATTTATATGGAATTTGGTTTTGTTTTAATGAATGAACGTTTTAGTCATTGAAAAAAATTCCCTTAAAAATTGATCAAAGACCTAACTTCAGCTTTAGCATTCAAATAATTTGCTTAATGACATTATTACTTGGCTTTTTAGATAACCTATAAGTCTGTATCTGCACAGATAAAAAGAGAGATGATGCAGTATATTTGTCAAACATAAATATGCATGCTGCTGGTGATAGTTAATTTGTCCGAGGAGCCACTTAATAATATCATGGGTTTCAGGTTACTTAAAGTGGCATTCTTTATGAGGACATTTGGACAAGCACTTAAGCACAGAAATTACAGCACTGAGTATAAGGAATATATTCTTCCTAGAGGCTTTATTTATTTATAGCTATGGGAGAGGAAAGTCTACAAATACATGCTCCAAGAACTCCTGAGATCCAGTGTTTGTTAAGCTATTTCA
>PVJI01013465.1:0-47676 GCA_004026765.1 Micronycteris hirsuta
CATTCAGGCAGTAACCAGAGGGGAAGGGGAAGGGGAGAAGGGGGACAAGGGTATTCAGGAACTGCAATGAAGGACACATGGACAAAACCAAGGGGGAGGGGGGAAGCAAGGGAGGGAGGTGGGTTTGACTGGGGTGGGGTGGGGGGAGGGTAAATGCGGACAACTGTAATAGAACAACAATAAAATAATTAAAAAAAAACACACACACACACTTCAAATACAATGCATGGTAGAAGAAGATAAAGTTGGAACAGATGCGCTGGAAGAGAAGATCACTGCTTTTGAAGTCTACATGTAGATGTGGCTGCTTCCATTCAGTATGACCTAAAAATTCATCAAGGATCATTGCCCTTAGCTGAGCTTGAAGAAGAAGTTACAGAAGAGACCTGGCCGTAAATATAGAGGGGGGATACTGCATCTCAAGGTCTCCACGAGAAAGCTCTACATCTTTGGATGGAGCCAATGAAAAGTTAGCGTGAGTGGACCTCTAGGGAATTTTTTATTTGGGTGTGTCTGGAATTTATTCAACTATATGCAATAATTATTTACCATTAACATTTATTTTTCTATTAAGTTTTCGTAGTTTTAAACTTCTTAAAAACTTGGACCTATAATTATATTATGAACTTGGATAGGGCTGTTTGCTCTCTCTTAATAAAAGTCATGACATACGGTATTTTCAGGGACAAATGTTGCTCAGATTTCACATTGACTTTCAACAAGTTGGAGTAGAACTGAGGGAGGGAAAGGTGGAAGCTGTCATAAGAAAATAAATGCCATTTTTCCATACACGGAGAAATAGTTCTACGACATTTTTACAGTAGGAGACTTTGGATGTTGAGTAAGAAAGATGTAAAAATAATCAGTTGAACTGGGTAATCATTGTTGCATGTAAAGGTGTATTCTTAAGAAGGAGATACAGGTGATCATACTTGCCTTGAATTCACAATCCAGGTTGTCCAAATCTTGTATCTTTCTTAGCTTATCTCTGTGTGTATACATGCATATATATGTATATATGTGTTTAAACATGTATATATGTTTGTGGTGCATGTGTATATATATATATATATATATATATATATATATATATATATACACACAAACATATAAATATACAAAAAATGTCATTTACAATAATCTCTGGTCATTGTGTTGAGCCATATGACTGGTCCTGGCCAATGGGCTAAAGTGGGATTATCACACATCACTTGTGGGTCAAGCAATCAATTGTAGATTTGAATTTCTTATTCATTATCTTCCTTTGCCATAATTATGTAAAAAAACAAATTCTACAAATGACATAATTAAAGCTAAAAGCCAGCTGGACCCCCGATTCACCATTTGGAAGGTGGCTGCCCTGCATTAGTACTACGTGAATAAGAAACAAGATTTTTCATGTTAAGCTACTGAGATTTGGGAACTTGTTGATTATTGAAGAATAATTTTTATTAGTCAAGAACTTGCCAGAAAGTAGTTCAGATTGTTCAAATGCAGTACCTTTAATACAGAAAATTGGTTGTATAGGTCATGTGAAAGCACACATCAAACCAAAGACAGTAAGGCAATCCAGAGATTAAGGTATAAGAAGGTGATACCCATGGAACAGAAGGACAATGGGAGGAGATAGTGTTCACCCAAAAGCTGAGGCCAAACAATGAGAGCTACCGCTACAGGGAGGCCTTCCTGATAGAAACTGGAACAACAGACAGAAAGGCTATTCGGTGGGAACTAGAAAGAGATGCAACAGAAATCAAAGGCACTGATGGGATACCCACCATTCTTCCTGCTTCTCTCCCCCAGTTGTCGGTCTGTCCCTATCAAAAATCCAGAGGTGAAGGGAGCTGAATAATGCAGTTCCTGTAATATGTAGCAAAGCTGGGGAAAGATAGTATGAACCTTAAAGCAAATTGTTTATTGGCACCTTAGGTTATCCTACGCTAGTGAGCAGACTGGCTCTGTGGGAGAGAGCACAGAGAGAGTGTGCACTCCTCAGCTCTGACATATTCATTCTTCTTTTTGTCAACACGAGAGTACTGTGAGTACTGTGTGAGTACTGTGGCCCAATACATTTTTCCCTTGATTTAGACAAATTTCTGGAGGAGATGGAAAAAAAAATATTGGAATAAGGAGAACGAAGTGAAATAGTATCTTAAAGTCCTTCAAGAGGGCAATATCTTCTTCAGCTTTTGTTTTTCTCTTTTAATCCAATAGATTTCATGGCAATGCCTTAGTGAACTAGGAATGCTGATATTGCTTGCGTGGAAGAGGTGAGATGCAAGGGCTGCTGGTCTGAAAACATTTTAGCGGGACTGAGTTGGAAGACACATTTTCATCTGGCTGGCAGCACGTGGAGGCAGTATGACCTCTCACTAGTAAAAACAGGAAAAGCACTGGAAGGATACAGATAGCTGGCATTTTTATTCTTGCATGCTTGGAGCTCTGGTGGCCCATTTCAACTGTAAAGTAAATCTCAAGCACGGGTGTCAAGTCGGATGATAGATCAGAAAGAAGAGACCTGGGTGCCTGACAGACAAGAAGTCACCAGACCTGCCCTAAACTGTGTTCCTCCGGAAGTATGTTATGTGAGCAATACATATAAATGCTTCAACTATGCCTAGTTTGATTTTATTTGTTAAATTCTGTCTGCATTAATCACTACTGATTCCAACACTTGTACTTTGCCCCAGCTTCAGTCCATGATCTTAGTCCAAGAAGAAGGGTATTTCAAGGGATGAAATCTTTTACTCCATTTGGCTGAACACACAAAAGAGGTATCTGAAATCTGCCACCAGGTTGAAGGATTATTGAATGCACTGCATGGATGGATCTCTAACAGAAAAGAATGAAGCAGGGTTGGCTCTAGCTCTTCTGTGGTCAAGTCATGCATATTAACAAAATGTTTTCTTTTTACATCTCTCTCTGACCTTCTTCCCCTGTAAGGCTTCAGAGATGAACGTTGATCTAATGGACTGACCAGTGACAGAATGGATTCTTCAGAGATATTTCAAGCAGGCTACAAGAATCCCCCTGTTCAGTCCCGCCACAAATCCATCGTTGATCCTGGATGCAGGCTACAGCTGGCAAAGGAAAGGAAATACAGAGTTCAAAGTGAGGTGAGGAGGCTCATGGCCAAAAAAATCCCATATGCAGAGACTACTTATGGCCTACCCCAGCCCATATGGAAGTTCACTGCTTTTACCATTTAGAGTTCCCAAGAGAGCCTGTCTGGAAGGAGAAATAAATCCCTATCCCCACTAACACCAGATCCTGCTTGCTGCATGTGGGATATTACTCAGCAGGCGCAGCTGCAGTTGCAGTTTTATGTAAACATCCGAGGCCTTTCCTGGAGCATGAGCCTCACTCTTTCGTTTGGAGCTCTTTCCTCCTAATTTCAAGTTCCCTGCACATAAACAACCTCCAGAAACCGAGCACAATGTAAATCGTGTTAAAGCGTGTAAAGAGATGGTATTTGGGCCAGGACCCAGGATACCAGCTACTTGAATCCTTCCTTCAACCCACACTACTCCAAATGCAATATGCCCGAGAGACATGTGCGCAGAGGGCAAGGCCAGGCTAAGGCCTATTATTCAACGCTGTGTGGCTTTTGCCCTGAATCCCAATGTCATATCACCTCCTCGGGCAGTAACCAAATCAAACTGGCCCCAGACTGGTCTCACCTGCCAAATGTGTGGGAGCAGATCCCACTACTACTGATTCAGGTTCTAACGTTGCACCAAAAACTCTCCACCCATTAGGACTGAGGCCAAAAAACATTTCCTGCTTTTGACAATGACCCATTCTTGCTAGAAGAGAGATGAATGAGGAGGAGGCCGGAGCCACGCTCATTTGGTTAGTAGGTGTGCAGGGAATATGACAGGAGTGTGAGCTTCCTGGAAGAGGCCACAGAGGTATTCATGTTATTTCATGATATAACATGTATTCATGTTATTTGTTTGCTTGTTGAGAATGAACTCTATATCCTTTTTGCTTGCATAACATGCATTCTCACTTTTATTTCCTGATTTTCCTTACTCATTTTGATTTCACATTAACCCTAACCCCTTTGCATTCCAGTGGAGGAATATGTTCCAGGCCAGACAGAGTATTACATCCCTCTAGCCAAAGCAGGTCAGAGATGGCAATGAAACCTGATGAAAACCAAGGAGTCTCAGTTTGGGAACTTTCATTAGAGTCCTTAAGAAAGAAGTCATATTTTAAACTAGAGTTTTTGAAACTGCAGGGAGCCATTTTGTCATTGTTGAAATCTGCTTCAGAACAGAACCAAGCAGAGAAAGAAAATATCATCCCTGGGTTTTTCAGTTTAATTAAGGAAACAATTCTTTTCTTTCTTTCCTTCTTTTTTCTCCCTTTTTCCTTCCTTCTTTTCTTCTGATGTTTTTTATAGAGCATATTTACCTTACATTTTTGTCATTTGAGTCTCATGGAGATTTGCAATACACATCATGTTTTCCAGATGAGCTGCCTAATCTACTTATATGTTAATTGTATCTGCAAAATGCCTTAATTTTATATTCTTATATACTATTTTAGAGGATCTATAGGGTTTGTTGGGCATACAATCCAGAGACCAGTCGCAATAATCAAAGTCACCGCAAAGAACTCTCATAAATAGGTAACAGCAGCTCTAGGCAGCATGAGTTAGTTTTAGGAAATTTACCCTGGATTCACTTGGCATTTGTGTTATTCCTGTAAGAATAATGTTACTTCATTAACTATGCTGTCTTCTTGGAGACTCTCTCTTCTGTTAGACAGCAGACCTACCTGTATGTCAGTTTCACTCATTAACTGACCGTTCAGTGTAGCCCAGAGGATTGGTGTGTTGCCATTACTGGTACAACCTTCAGAAAATGTTCCGGGTTATTTTTGTGCTCCCTATTGGACTATTAAATTCAATTATCTGATTGATTACAGTTTATATTATCCGTTCTGTAGGAAGCTTGGGACCCATGGACAGAGCATCGGTATCCCTATTTTTTCCTTAGGCCATTGAACTTAAAGTTGGCAGAGCATCGAACCATAACGTAGCAGCATATATGCTAGTGGGATGTCGTATGTCCACAGTGAATGAGTGAGCCTTAAAAATGTGCTTGAACCTTTTCTGTGAACTGAAACCAAGAGCTCCAGCCTGAACATGCATCGTTCCATTCTTTGTGAGTCTTCAGCTGGCCAACTGTGGGATTTCTGGCAGGCATTGTTTTCTGAGTAGAACACTCTCTCTAAGCTAAATGTGAAGCCTCTGTAACAGCCTAAATCGGTTCCTCAGTCACAAGGACACATTAATGACATGTGCGAAGTAGTTACCTTAAACTCTGAAAGCTTTCTTTCACTGCACACTGCTCTCTTTTTTCTGGACCATCATCTCTTACCTGGTTCTGGCACAGATTGTCCCTACAGTTCTCACTGGAGGTCAAAACTTTCCATTCATTTAATAGAAAAGCTTCCCCCTCAGACTCCTAAATTTGCGGTAGAAAATGAGTCCGGGACATATTATTTGCTCTGTGGCAAACAACATGGAAACACACTGAGCTTTGAGGTTAGGCCAGTGTCCTCACTCATCAGAACCCCGAGATGGGCCGCAGTTCTCTCAGCTCTCCGTGATAACGAGATTTGTGGTAAGCTAAGTTACTGTTTCCACTCTTTCTGGTCCCCAGATATGTTGGGCAAAATTTAGATTTCATTAGCGTAGAACAACCACACCGAGCAGCATGTGACTTCCCATCTTCCGACATATTTGTCTATATACTATATGTCAGGTGTCAGCACGGCCTGAATAACCCGTCATCACTGTGTGGTGGTGCCAAAGGCCTTGCTGTCCTTGGGAACATTTGCATCTTCCATGGACACCCGTCTTTTAACTATTTAGATTCTGTTGTGACATGTTATGTCCTATTACCACACATATGGAGAATATTAAAGCTGGAATCACGCATCATTTTAGAACTAGTAAGATAGGCTTGCTCAATATTATCTTCTGTGAAACAGCAGAGACATTTTAAACTTCCAGGACAAGTTTTCTCATGCCTGTGTAAGCTGGTAATATGAAAATTTTCATCAATTTTTCAAGCAGTTTGTATCATAAACTATGTAGGATTTGCATACTTCTCTTTTCCAGCAAAGTCTGAGCTTTGAGACCCATTTTCTTATCTCAGAGTTTAACCATTGGGATTACATAGAATCCTTCAGTTTTTCTATTTGACTCTGGGAAACCCTTTGTCCCCAGGTTGCCACGTGGCTGAGCCTATGACTATTTGCTCAGTAGTTTATCACGGACAAAGATTGGATGATATACCTGAGGAGGAGCTGGGTAAATCAGGCCGACTGTCTTTAATTTTCACTACCTAGAACGTCTGCCGTGGTATCACTTCCTAATATTTATTGTCAGTTTATTAGGATCCAGCTGCTTCACATACTGTGGGCTCCCACAGCTTACTCAGATTTTGGAGTTTAACTCAAAAGTTCCCTTTTCGTTGGAAGAGATGAATCCAGGGCACGCACACGTGTTTTCAGTGACTCCCGAGTGATCTATGGATTACTCGAGTGCTCTCAGTGCAGATCAATGCGCGACCACCTCTCGGGAGCCCGTGGCTCAGACACTGGTGTGGGGAACGCTCCGCTTTATTTAACAGTGGTTGGCATCGCTGGAAACTTCAAAAATGTCTACGAATGATGCTGAAATTTAAGAAAATATAAAATATAGAGGAGCAACCTAGTACTGTAAAAAATCTGAAAAACATCAAAAAAGTATAAATTGAAATCATACACAATTCCATTACCCACAGGAAAATCATTGTTGACATTTTGACATATTTTTTCATTCTCTTCTCTGCTTTTGTATATGTACACAAGTGTATATATGTAATTCATTTATGTATGTATACATATACGAGTGTATGGGTAGGTGCTGCTTTATGAATATTTAAACTATTTTCAGATTTAAAATTTTGTAAGGAATATATTTTAATTACGATGTATTTTTCTAGGATATGTACATACCCACACACATTACATATAATGTATATGATATATGTCTGTATCATATAGGTAAATAGACATACAGCTCACTTTAAAATGTTTACTGTATAAATAATACTAATACTTAAATATTCACGTGTATTTCATTGTTTCCATGTGGTGAATTACCACATTTACTGTCAATCTCCAAGTTTTCCATTCCTGTGATCATTAATCACTGGCTTAAAGTAACAGGTGTTTTCTAACGCTGTTCCGCCTGCCCCCACTTTACAAAACAGACTCTTCCCTCTGCGCCGGCGGCCTCATCCTCCAAGCACCTCGCGGGCAGTGCCTTCTCGGAACATCTTCGCACTCTTCCTCCTGGACTTGCCCGCAGCCCTGAGCAGAATCCACCATCAGGTCTGTCTAGTCTTACGACTCGCTCGGACTACCCTGTTTCTCACATCTTCTGTCAAGAAAATGGATCTCTTTAGAGCTTTTTATACAGCCTCTGCCTTTCAAAGAGGCACGAACAATTTTCTGGGCATGGTGCTGGT
Source organism: Micronycteris hirsuta (assembly GCA_004026765.1). Classification (NCBI taxonomy): domain Eukaryota; kingdom Metazoa; phylum Chordata; class Mammalia; order Chiroptera; family Phyllostomidae; genus Micronycteris; species Micronycteris hirsuta. Next base: position 7,533 of record PVJI01013465.1, read on the forward strand.
AAGAAGCGTGTCACACAGGCCAACCAGACCTTCCCATCCCCTCCTCCTCCCAGCTCTGATTTTTCCCGTCCCAAAACCGCTTCCTGCTTTTCCATGGTTATGAGACAAGGGACGAGACGATCCTGCTTAATGTGCGAGAGCTAGTTCACAATCAGGTGGTTGTTTCCCCACTAAGTGTGTTTTCTTCCCCTTCCTTAAGTCATTGGACCCTCTTTGCCATCAATGTTGAATTTTAAAATAACGTCGGGAAAAAAAACAGCTGGTATGTAATACCTGAAAATATTTCATAGCAGAGCTGATCTTTCAGGTGACGAAAGAAATCAAAGATAATGGCAGTTCTCTTATAGAACTTGGGTTTCAACCACATTCAAAGCACAGTTTTTCAAATTTCCTACTGCTCTCTTTCATATAATCAAGCATGAGAAGGAATGTATTATAATTTCTAGGGCCTGGATAATTAATCACCTCCTTTCCTGTTCTGTGAATTCTATGGTAATAGAAACCTCACTTATATTGACAGATCATCCTCCCTCAGGCCCCACAGAGTCACTGTGTGCATGGAGGTCACCCCTGGGAAGGGAAGGACCGGCACTCAGTTAACCTTAGGGCCTTGCCTGGCAGGTGGTGCAGTGACCTCTGGTGGAGCAAAGGGCCAAAGAGCCATCATGCTGTGTAAGGGACAGCTGGGCTGGAACTGTTGGCGACTTTTTTCCCCCCAAATTACTTAAGATGCACATCCTACAATAAAATTTACTAAAGCCACTAAGGCTGTATCCTATTGTATATAGTTACTTCAAATTTACATAAGCCTTAACCTCGTGTTTTTCTGACTTACTAAAACAGCTTTCTTTTTTTCATGTGTAAAGGAATGTGCATGCTTTTTAATCTAAATGTTAATTAAATTTTTTTACCTTTTATATTTCCATTGACAAAGAAGAAATATGAATTGGCTGTATTAAGGGTACATATTGTTACAGGTTTAGACTAATAATATCAATATGAGCGTGTAAAATAACAAATGACTAATAAACTTTCCAATTCCAGATACTGCTTAAGTATTTACTAGAATTGTGAAATTTGGCTGCTCACTCTTTGTTTCCTCATTTGTAAAATTGCAATAATAGTCAGTTGACTCGTAGGATTGCTGTAATTATTCAGAGAGAGGTTGCTGTAAGGTTCTTAGTTCAGTAGCTGGCACATAGTAATCTTTGATAAGAATTACTACTATTAATTCTTCTTTATTATGCTTTCCCAATTATATTGTGATTAGACTTGTGCATATGAAGGTGTTGACCAATATCTCTATCCACGCTAGGTTGTATAAATTTTTCAATTATGTGTTCACTTTATTACTTTCCTGATTACCAAGAACAACAATAGGTAATATAAATTAGTTTATTATCAGCTTATAGAGCATTTTCATATTTTATTTTATCTTCACTACACATAAATGAGCTAGGCAGTACAAGTTCTGTTTCCTTCTAAAAAAGAAGAATACATGACTTAGAAAGGTAATTCGCTTATTCATATAGAGAGTGGAGAAAAGTAGGCTTACAGTTCTTAGTGTGGAAAATTACACAATAATTAATAAACAATAATACAAGAATGAACTCTGTTTCACATACAACTATAAACCAACTCCATATTAATATCTTTTGTCCTATTTTATGACCTTGCCAAACATTTCAAGCAGAGGAAGTGGCAACACCATGTCTGAACTCTGTTCTTCTGGTTCCAAGTCACATACACTCCATTTGTGGCCAGTTGAATAACACTTTGGCCTCCCCAAAACGTGCCTGTCCTATTCTGGCCATCTGAAGTAATCTCAGTTCATTTGCTAAACTTAGGCCACATTGCTCATAAATTCTCCAGAAAGATGAGAACAGAACCTAACACTTTTATTTTTTTTCTTGTGATTCTTTTTTTTTAATATTTTTTATTGTTGTTCAAGTATAGTTGTCTCCATTTCTCTCAATTCCCCCAACCCTAATACTTTTAAATGATCTCCCAATATGAACTCACAGCTACCCTATGTTTTTATAAAATGCCTCAAAATGCTCCTTATTACAAAAGTTGTAATTAAACTAGGTCCTTCTTGTTTCCATTTCAGTGCATATATAGTAGGCCAGATTTCGAGTCAAAGCAAGTAGCACAGAAAAGGCTGTGATGTGGGAAAAGCATGGCTATTTTGGACTTGAAGAAAGTGAGGGAAGGGGCCATGCAAAACCCTGAGAAGGGAGTACTCCTGAGAAAGAGACCAGCAAGTGTGCAAGCTCGGAGGAGGTTTGAAGGGCAATGAGAAGAGCAAAGAGTTGGAGGGAAAAGGGTGAGGGAGAGTTCTAGGTCAGTTCAGAGAGTCAAGAAGGAGGAGCAAATTATGTGGGGTTCTGAGACCACGAGGAAGCTTTTGTCTTTCACTCCCAGATATGTAGTCTCAGGGACATTTGGGGTTGAGGCTGCTGTGACCTGACTTAAGCTTTAAAAGGTGAGAGCAAGGGTAAATGGCAGGAGGCCACTGCCTTGTGTAGGTGACTTGCCCCACATCTTCAACCCTTAATATATGGACTTTATTTTCTAAGTATTGTGCAAAACAATAAAAACAAAATAGTTGGTAAACTACCAAAACTAGCCATCCTGATCTTTTAAAAGGATTACTGGATCAACTCTTTTTTTTTTTTAAATCTTAGAGATAACCTGCATCTGTAAAACAGGACTCACAATACCCAATAAGTTAATGATTCCCTGCCTTACCTCTTCTTGCTCTTTGCTTGGTCCACTGACATCATTTTTAGCAAATATTCATATATATCTTGGTGTGCATTACACATACACTTAAAAAGTTAAGTGAATACATTTTAAGTTACTAAATAGTCATGTCATACAATGAATAGATGGTAATCTCACAGCAGACAGTGAGGTAGTTAGAAAAATTCTCAAGTATTGATATTCATTGGTAAGTATTTTGCATGTAGGGACCGTATGTACCTAATCTTTATACTTCTCTATCAACAGGAAAGCTCTTTGTGTCCTATGAGAGCACCTTACAAAATAGTTTAAGGAAAACCCTTTCATTAATGAGCTCGTAAGTTCTTATAATTATAATCAAAATGATTCAGTTTTGACTGGGTACCTCCCCAGTTTACCGTGATTCTCCTTTTTTCCAAAACTACCTCCAATCTAAAGGGATTCTCCACCCCACATCACACTGCCCGTTATGTTCGGGCAGAATGTGATGTTGGCCACTCTTTATCAATAATTGGGCCAAGAGGGAATAGTGAAGGGTCAACAAGAGTCTCTCCCTCATATTTAGAATTAAGACCAAGGCTGGGCCTGTAACCTGGGAGATAATGATGTACCTGCCCTTTGGATGAGAGAAGCAAAGGAAGTTAATCTGCTAGAGGAAACTAGCTAGGAGATGTGCAGGGAAATGAATAGTTTGGATTTTTAACAGTGTTTTGTTTCTAGAAACTTCAAAGAGTTTGACTTCATTCCAAGAGAATTTTTGTGTCCTTGTATGGAATTACCACTTTCTATCTGAGCTGGATCTGGTTGCTTTCTGTTACTTGTTCTAGTTAACCTAACTTTCCATTCTTCCAATAATCCATTCAAACGTTATCAGGACGAGCAATAGAGATACAACACACAGGATTGAACCACACTTTATTGGAAGCCAAAGAGATTTGACTTATTGCATGTTTTTTTAGGAGGCAATTTCAAATACATAAATGGGCAATTAATTATAATGGTAACACTGATAATTTACAAAGACTATTTAGATATTGCCTAACACTCTGTCCTAGTTTTTCCACAGACTTTTTAAAAAATAAATATTCTCATTTTATGAAAAGCATTTCAAATATCATGTATTTCTATGCAATAGTTATCCTATTTAAATGTTAATAAAATCTGTTTGCATGTAGGTAAAAAACCAAAACATGAAAACATCAAAATGTTAATTTATGAAACAGTTTTACAAGTGGAGTAAAGTATAAAATGAAGTAATAATACCATGTTTTTTTAATAGTTTATGACATTTCCAATTTAGTGAGGTTTAAATCAAGACCTAAAAATATTTTGAATTATAACTAAGTTACAAACAAATAAATGGCCTACTTTTAGAGATCAGGAGTCTAATTGGAATTATTGACTCTCCATGGAGAGTCATTCTACACACATTCACTCAGTAGTTACAGGGTTGCAAGCTGTTTTTGTGTAGGTTTTTGTCTAGACTTATAAAAACTTTCAATAAAGCCACAGAGACATTCAATTGCTTCCTGTCTCATGGAAAAAGTTGTAGAACCCAAGTCATGCTGCCTGCTATAAAGTGATTTCTGAGTTTGTGGCCTTGCTTTTAGTGCTTCATCTGAATCAAAGAGAGAAAACCAGGAACTATGACTATTAATGACACAGTGAAAGAATTGTCTAGAAAACTTGTATCAACTAAGATTTTCATCAACTACGAAAGTGAGCAAAATAATTGCTTTATTATAAGAATCATCATTATGGAGCACAGATAAAATTTGGTACTTACTCATTTTGTGCCACTACCTTCATAACGAGAAGAAGTAGAATTTTCATTGCAGAATGTTGAAAACATGCCGATAAATCTGTCAGTACACTCAAGAAATCTATTATTATAACTTTTCTGCGATGTATTTTAAACTAATATGTCCTTGGCATTAAGATAATATATACAACATAGAAACATAAGTTACAGGCACAAGAAAATTCTTCCTATATCTTAGAAAAATGTTCACTTCATCTGTTGTACCTAATGTTTTTATTTTGCTGGAATAGTTACACTAGTTATAAAATACTCAAGTCTTAATAGTTACTAGGATGGGTTAATATGCTAATTTTAAGACACTCAGATGGCTGGAGATCACAGTTTAGAAAGGTTGGCTCTGCTTCCTTTGATCTCCAATCAAAACAATGTTGGGAGTGAGGACATACCAGAGGTTACAGGGGACCCCCTTAGACAGGGATATGTGAAAGGGATGAAAACATAAGGATCTGTTTCAAAATGAGGGGAAAATCCTCAAACAAGAAGGTTGTAAAAGTTTATGAAGAATTTTCAGGTTAAGTACAAGGGCAGGTACAGAATCAGAAAATAAAAAAATTGAATTAGGATAACAAAAATAGTACAGCATACAATGTAAAATTAATAAAGGTGGATTCATTATCCAAATTTGGGTCAGGGTAAAATGTTTATAATGGTAGATATAGATGTAATAGTTGTAGATAAGTAATAAAATTAGGTAAAGAATATCTTAATCCAGAGTCAGTTTCTTAGGCCAGTGTCGAAGGACAAACAGGAAGGATAAATTGTAGGTATGTCAACACTAGAATATGTCAGACAGATTATTGTTGCAATTACAAAGATGCATAGGCCAGTTCTACTGGGCCTGAGAATCTGATCACAGCTGTTCTGCTCATCTGGCATGTTAACAAATAAATCAGTGGGTAACCCCTGACAATCAGCTCTGTACTACATGAGGAATTTTTTTAAGTATTCTTTTTTATTGATGACAGAAAGAGAGAGAGAGAGACAGAGAGACAGAGATCAATTTGTTATTCTGCTTATTCATGAATTCATTGGTTGATTCCTATGTGTGCCCTTACCAGAGATCAAACCCACAACTTTGGCCTATGGGTATGGTGCTCCAACCACTGAACTACCCTGCCAAGGGCAGATCTGTACCATATAAAAATTGCTTCCTTTCTGTTTTGCACTCCAAAAGCTATGACTAAAGTCTATTTTATATATTGTAATATAAAATAACATGTATGTAAAACAACTAAAATGAAAGGATTTTGGAAAATATTTCTTGAATGACTAACACAGCATTGTGTTAGGTATTAAGATTCAAGGAAATCTGCCATGTTCTACAGTGTAGATTCAAGAGGATAAAACAGATATTTATACAAATAATATAATGAACTGATCAGTGGAGAGGGAGAGAAGGCAATCAATAGAAAAATTCAAGAAGCTAGCCTATGATTCCTGAGTAAGAATACTGGAATTTCACAATAAACAGAGCTCACGTCACGTGACCGCGTCACGCGGCCCACGGCCCATGCACACCGTTTCTACGGACGGAGCTCCTGCGCTTGCCACCAGTTGTTATGTTTTCTTCAAGTTACACCTACAAAGCCAATTGTGTTTGTCTTTTTAGCAGATTCAGTCTTATGCAAACTGTGTGAAGAAAATGTTTCCAGGAAGAGTCTAATCAAGTATGTAATTAAGTGATTTTTAATTAACCCAACAGGTAATAATTGAGTCTCCACCATGTGGTAGGCACTGTTCTTTAATATTAAGAATTATTTTAAAAGCATATATATAAAATTATGCTACCAAGTTAATTTCCAATTGATTCAAGGAGTTCAATAAACATTATGGAATTTTAATTATAAAATTTTACTTGTTGATATTATAGTATAAATATTAATCAATATTTAGTAGCAATACTAGATAGATTTTTAAAAATCAGACACTACTAGTAACTCTTAATATTCACTGAAAGGAAGATGTCACTGCCCTTTCAGAGAGGTGGGCCTGTGAATATCTGTTGATTCTGGTCAGCAAAGACAAAGAAATAGCAATCTATACCCTATCTCTTAAAGTGAAGCTACGTCGTGTTGACTAAAGTAGGCAGAATCAGGGATGCTGAAACCATGGTTCAGATCTATGAACTAATGCAAAGTAGAAGAATGTTTTATCAGATATATGATATAGATGTATCTAAGAACGTGACTCAGAAGAGAACTGCCATCATTCAGTGGTTGGTCTAAACACCAGCCCCATCCTTTCCTGAGCCCATCTGGATTTACTCTTTGTTACTAGTGATTTGTCCTAACAACGGTATGACAATGATTGCTTTTTATCATTCCCCATCTCCCAACACTGGAATGTCTCATTTTTTTAGATATTCTCCATAGCACCCAGAACTCTGCTTCATGCATGGAACTATCTAAATTCAGCTTTATAACAACAAACACATGCATACAAGTTTATTTGGTACACACTATTACTATAGATAAGATGATAAAAATTCTTGCTAAAAGTTCTTTTCATTTAGAAGCACACCATTTTAAAGATATTTTGTAAAGATTTTCTCAGCTTTTATTTTTTTTATGGTGAGCAATAAAATGTTTTATCAATAAATTCTATTTTATCATATTGGCCTTAATATATATTTTAGCCAAATACAAAATAAATTGTGTCAATATAAAACACTTTCTCATAGATATACACTGATGAATGATAAATATAAGTCAAAATAAGACTGGATGTAATTACGAAAACAAAGCACACTTATTACTGATGTCAGACCTCCTTTGTGGACATTGTCTGCCAGAACTAGTTTTTGGGAGATTTCATTAGGTGACTTTTGTCAGCTTAATGAAGTTAAAAAAGTTCCAGAGTATGGCCATCAGCTGAAGGTTCTGATGCAGAAGAAAGATATATTTTTTGCCTTACCATACCATCAACCAAGTACTCAAGACTGATGTGGAATACAGAGTCCCAGTAAATTAATTTATAATAAGTTGCAACCATGCCAACCTCCTTGGATGGGTCTTTTGAATCTAAATTTCTCAAACCTTCCCCAATTTTTCCCCTTTGCTCCCCTCTATCCAGCCCACCCCCCACTTCCATAGTCAATCCTCACACTGTTGTCCATGTCCATGGGTCCTTCATATACGTTCTTTGATTAATCCCTTCAGCTTCTTTCAATCAGTCCCCACCTGTCCTCTCCCTTCTTATAGCCATCAGTCTGTTTGGTAGTTCATTCTTTTTTTTTTTTTTTTAAGATTTTATTTTTATTTCTTTTTAGAGAGAGGGGAAGGGAGGGAGACAGAGAGGGAGAGAAACAGCAATGTGTGGTTGCCTCTCACATGGCCCTCACGGGGACCTGGCCTGCAACCCAGGCATGTGCCCTGACTGGGAATTGAACCGAGACCCTTTGGTTACCAGCCCGCGCTCAATCCACTGAGCTACACTAGCCAGGGCCTGTTTGGTAGTTCATTCTTAAAAGATGTTTTTCCTTCCATGTTTATGGAGTATACTTTGGGCTCTGGACCTCAAGGGACTGGGTTCATATCCAGATCTTTCCACTGAAAAGTCTGCTGACCTTGGAAAAGATAATTAACCTGCTGTATAATTATATTCTCATGTGTAGACTAGAGAAATAACAGGACTCACTTCACTGGGTGATAGTGTTATAAATGGATGACATAAAACATCTAAATTACTTAGTATAATACCTGTTACAATAAATAATAAATGTTAGCAGTTATTCACATTTTTACATATTTTCCATTTTACTCTTCCTCAGATGATAAAAATAAGCAAGAATCAGAGAAATTCAGTAAGCTTCTGAATCTGTTTAATCCCAGTTCTGTTCAGTTCCAAAATCTGTCTTCTCCCCACCATACCACACTGCCTTTCAACATTTTTTCAATCTTAAATTTAATTTTTATGTTTCCATTCTAATTTATTTTTTTCAATTACAGTTTATATTTAGTATTATTTTATACTAGTTTCAGGTGTACAGAATAGTGGTTAGACAATCATATATTTTGCAAAGTATCAATCTCCCTAATATTTCAAGTGCCCACCTGGTACCATACATAGTTATTACAACATTAATGACTATATTCCCTATTCTGTACTTATATACTTATGACTGTTTTGTGAATACCATTGTACTTCTTAATCCCTTCACCTTTGTCACCCACCCTGAACCCTTCCCCTGTGACAAATATCAGTCTGATCTTGCAACAGAGTTTTACTTAACTCTCTTCCTGAATTTATTTTATATCACTTCACTGATGCACTTAACATCAAAGACACAATGCTATTTCTTGTACCAAATAAGGTATTTTTAGAAAAATGCCTTAATTTCCTCTTGCTGACATTTCTTATTAATGGTAACAGACATTAAGCCAGGATTATATTGCAAACAATTTAATAATATTATTATAAAACAAATCCTCCAGTTTCTATAAAATTTTCTAGTTCTTATTTGTACACTAGAAATAATGGAAGCTGAAATAACTGTTCCAAAAAATTATTCTTGTATTCTTAACACAAACATAGTTTAGAATAGAACATAGCTTGTCAGAATAGATCGGGTGTATTCAGGGTGGGATGGCTATAGACTGGAGCTTATCTATTTTTTGCCTTCAAAGAGGCCAAAATTATTTGTCATGTAATAAAAGTGTTCTTACAATCAAGTGTGAGAGCCCTTACTCTGAGGTCCCAGGTGAGGTCCTGTTCTCCCAACAGGAAGCGTGGAGAGCTTCCTCTGCAGCCCGGCCGTCCCTCGGTTGTATCACTGCCCTCACCACCCCCTGCTCTCCTGTCTTCTGGGTTCAGGTTCTGGTCCCGGGCCCACACAGACTTAGTTTTACAATCTCGGACATTACAAGAGAAGATTTGGGCATGGTGGAAAGGGTTTTGGGGAGGGGAAATGTTTGAGAAAGCAAAATTGGAGAGTCAGATTTGGTCATGTCCGGGACATAAGTATTTTAGGTTTCAGAATCTTTCTTATTTACATATGTTTTTAAAATCTCTGCACCACTTGTCCCTCCCATAACAACCTCTGGATAATATCTTCTGACAGGGTTGGTGGCCTCTGCAAACACAGTGAAACTGGCAGAATCTGAAGTCACGTTATTTATTAATGGCATAATCCTCCAAAAGGCAGCATGATTTACTAGAAAGGAATTTGGTGCCACTGCTAAAATTGAAATGCTAAATCAGATATCATGACAGGAGACATTTATTCATTCATATGAATGTTGACCCATTTTGATACTCTTATGCATTTCTTGAACTGAGAAGTAAGAAATGAAAAAAAGTTATGTGTGTGTTTCAAACTGTTCATATTTGAGTTGGGAAGTATAACATTTAGCAACAAATTAGCAAATTGATTTAATTAGCTATGTTATTACAGATGTACATGGAAAATATGTAAAATACTATGTTACAAATATGTATGTATGTGTGAGGGGAGATAGATTTTATAAAAGGGAAAAAAACTTATTTAGAATTCTGCTACAAACATTAATTCAAAGGGGATCAAGGACCTAAATGTAAGATCTGAAACAATAAATTATATATTGAAGAAAACATAGGTACTAAACTTATGTACCTTGATCGTAGAGAAAATTTTATGAATTTAACAGCAAAGGCAAAGGAAGTAAAGGCAAAAATAAGTGAATAGGATTGTATTAAACTAAAAAGCTTCTGCCTAGCAAAAGAAACTGACAACAAAATAAAGAGACAACTGACCAAATAGGAGAAGATATTTGTAACAACAGCTCCAACAAACATTTAATATCCAAAATATATAAACGACTCCTACAACTCAGCATCAAACAATCCAATTAAAACAGGGGCAGAGGACCTGAACAGACACCTCTCCCAAGAAGACATACCAATGGCCAACAGATATAGGAAAAGATGTTCAACCTCACTTGCTATTAGGGAAATGCAAATCAAAACTACAATGAGATATCACCTCACACCTGTTAGAATGGCCAATAAGACAAGTAATAGCAAGTGTTGGAGAGGTTGTGGAGAAAAGAGAACCCTCATTCACTGCTGGTGGGAATCTTGACTGGTGCAGCCACTATGGAAAACAGTCTGGTGGTTCCTCAAAAATTAAGATTAGAGTTACTATAAGACCCAGCTGTCTCTCTCCGGGGTGTCTACCCAAAAAACTCAAAAACATGTCAGATATATGCACCCCTATGTTCATTTCCACATGATTCACGGTGGCCGAGACATGGAGACAACCACAGTGTCCTTTGATAGGGGACTGGATAAAGAGGGTGCGGTATATGCACACAGTGGGGTACATTCCGCCATAAGAAAGATGAAATAGTGCCGTTTGCAACAGCATGGATGAACCTTGAAAATACTTATGCTATGTGAAATAAGTCAGTCAGAAAAAGCTAAGAACTGTATGGCTTCACTCATGTGGGGGAAATAAAACTAAAACTAGTAGACACAGACAGCAATGTGGTGGCTGCCAGAGGGAAGGGGCCGGGCATGCAGGGTGGAGGGACCCGATGTATGGTGACGGAACATGGTTTGACTGTAGGTGGTGGGCACACAGCGCAGTATAGAGTTCTAGTATTGTAGAAATGTACACTTGAAATCTGTATAATCTTATTAACCAGTGTCACCGCAGTACATTTAATTAAAATTATTAACAAATAAAACAATTTTAAAAAGTAAAGAAAACATTTCCCACCAAAATAAAAGGAATTCTGAGAAAGTAGAATGGGCTGTTGTCAAATGTAAATACAAACCAAGTAGTTAATGAGCAGATTTATTTGACTGTGTAATTGAATATTACAGCACATTATCTATGTGGTTAAGGTTTATGACTTAAAATATAAATTGAAACTTTAAACTTTTCATCCATATGGGGAACAGAGGCAGGGCCAATTAAACCAGCTAATTCTACAACATCTATATATTATAAACATGAACTGAGTCTATATGAAATACTTATTATATTTATGCAAACTTATATTAAAAATAAAGTATTAAGATTCTGTTACCACCTTGACTCATATTTACATTTTATTTGCTTACTTCCAGGCTTCAATTCCCTATTCATTAAACCCTTGGAGAAAATGGCTAAGTTTCCCTGCACCTAATGTAGCCTAGAAGTTCTAATAGGATGAATTATATGCATTTCCTAAATCAGTTGTCTCACCTGATGTCAAAGTAATTATTCCCAATTTTTCCAGGTAAGGAAACTGAGGCACAAAAGAAGAAATATGCTTATTCACATTACTGACACATTTCAGATTCGGAAACAGAAATCAGCTATACATGACTGAAAAGGTGAGTCTTTTCTGCTTGTACAATCTAATTTTAAAATTTCTAGTCATAATTTATTCACCTGATTAAAAAAATATGATGACTCCCAACTTCTTATTGTATGAAGTTAAAATTTCTGAGCATGGCCTTCAATATTCTCCATCCCCAGCTCCCTCCATATTTTTCACTTTTCTTCACTTTGATTCAGTACAGACAACATGATATTTCCAATTTTCTCTTTCTTGTTTAATAATCCACGCTATTTACTCTTCCCTGGATTATTTTGTCTTTCTATTTATATTTGTTGAAATCCTAGGTATCCTTCAAGTCCTAGAATAGATGCCACCCTCCTTCCCAACACTTCTCTTTGTCTTTATTTTCAGACAAACCTTCAGAAACTGCTGTTTAGCCCTCTGTTTTGAACCTGGGCAACCTGACCCTAGGCTCTAGTTAGTTATGATTCTGGCTTAGCTCCTTTACCAGCCAGCCTCTTAGAGGGAAGAAACTCATCTTCATATTTTCTGCAGTGCTTGGTGAAATTCTCGGTACATAGTAGAGATCAATAATTATCTCTTGCGTGAGTGTTGGGCAATTGAAGAGAACTTAGATTTTATGCTTTACTAGTGAGGTCCTTTGTAGTTGATTTTCATAAAACTGTTAAAAGGAAAAGCTCGTGATAGGATCTCCAAATGTTATCCCCAGGATAGGTTCTGGATTAGTGATATATAAAACCCATTTGTAAGCCCATGGAAAGCATTCCAAAATGTCAAAGGCTCTGGATTTAAAATCAATGATGATGACATTAATATGGAAAACACATGCAGAAATTAAGGATGCATATGTATGTGTGCATGCAATATGTTAGATTTTGGGGGGTTGATATACCTACTTCCCAAAGAACAGAATTCATTTGTAACACAGAATGTTATGATAATTTGTCAGTAACACATGCACTGCTACAGGTTATAACAGTAAAAAAAAATAGTATAAATTAAAGCACCCACATGGGTCATTCTACTCAGCTAGCAATACACCTGAATAAAAAAGGAAAGCTGGACTTAATCTCAAGCCCTGTCATTTATTTCTTTCACACAAAAAGTATGGGACACAGGTGGCCAGAAGTCAAAGATCATACTCGGCCTGAGTGCTTCCAAAGGCACCGTACAAATGTATGGGCCCTGCTGGGTGAAATCAAAAAGTCACCAGAATGGAGTACCATTTTAGTGACCCGGGTCAAAGGCCACACTGCCTTTGGTGTTTTACAAATGTTTGACAGATTAAATACCCACCTCCTAGGGATAACGAATAGGCCATGGAGCTAAAAGTATTTGCAAACATTAAAGCTTCATTCAGTAATCTCCCTATGAAGGATGTGGGTCATATAAGATTAGCGAGATGGCTACAATACTTTTTTTCGTTGTCGAAAAGTTATGCTCTGCACAATATTCCTGAGTGTAATCGCAGGTCACCTGATATGAAGAGTAGAAAAATTAAAAAAAATAAATAAATAAAAGAAAAGAAGAGGCAAAAAGCAACAGTAGGCTTGTCCTTCTCTGAAAAGTAGCATTGCCTTTTAGGCATTTTTCACATTTTACCGCATATTTTTTCCTTCATTGTTGGGTCATTTTATTGGTAATCTGTGTACATTATTTCCTGGTATTCAGTACATTTTACAGTTTAATATCTTTAGAAAACTGACCTGTTCTAAAGACATATTTTGACGAGTAATCTGGGCATGTGAGCAGGTGCGTTAAATAGGTAACACATGGAAAGTATTTTGTCAGTATTGTAAACAACACTCTGAAATTAAGGTGCTGTTGTTACTGAACACAGTATCTCCTTAGTCCTACTGAACCCTTTGATAAAATGTGTTCATAAATAAGTGTGTGTTGTAATATGCTTGTCCCTATTTTAACATACTTTCACAATTTGAAAATAATCATTTAGTTTCCTTTGTGGCTTTTTGTAAACCAATGGTTTAAATGATCATGTCAGGACCAGGGGGAGGGATGGTTAAAACGCAGATTCCCAGGCCACACCTCCGAGTTTTGTGGTCAGTGCGTCTGGGCAGGCTTTGGGAACTGGCATTTCTAACCAGTTCCCGAAGCACGCGCGTACTGCTGGTTTGGAAACCACTCACCCACACAATGGGTCATCATCGCAATCTGAAACATGAAACAATTCTCTTAAAAAATACGTGTATGTTTAAACATGTCAATATTTTATATCTCGTAGATTATATAGTAATACTTTCTTTAGTTTCCACATTCACCTGGGTATTTTATCAAACAATTTGTCTTTCTAGCTTAGGCATCACCACCAACATTGTTTTCTTTCACAGCGACTCTTAGAAGATCTAAAAACTACTTTTAAAGAATTTTATTAATTGATCTTTTTGAATCCTGCTAAATTTGTTATCATTATCGTTGCTATTGTTCTTTGACATCACAGATAATGTTGATTCTGTTTCTACCAGGAAGAAAAAAATGGAAAACTCACCATTCATTTTCTCAATGAAACCGTGTTCGTCTGCTTGTAGTCTTACAGATGAATTGCTCTTTCCAGAATTTTGCTACATGTGACCCTTTTTTTCATCGGAAGTGGTTAAGAGTCACCTCTGCCTCTAATGCCTTCATTTTATATTAGTTATTGCCTGCTTTTCTTTTCTTCCCAGAAGGCAATGCACTTGTCACATAGATTTTAACATTTCTTTACATAATCCCAGGTTACTAGTTTTAACATATAATATGGGAAAGTCTTGGAAAAACTATGCCTCAACTCCCTATTTTCATATTCACTTTAGCAGAGTTGAGCTGTAGTGAATCTGTTGCCAATAACAGACTTTCTGTACCAGAGCTGATTAATGTCTTACGCAAAGAGATGGACAGAAAGAAGTGAGGACCCAGGGACACAGGCTGTGAATGAACCACTCCACCCTGAGAATCCTATCAAAATGCTGCAGTGGGTATTGCTATTGCTTTGCTAGTGCAGAATTTTATCCTTTAGTCCCCCTCTAACTGTGTCATTTTCTAAATGTATTAATACTCTTAGGTCAAGAGATAGAGGGAAATAAGTGATACTCTTGATGCCCATAATTTTTAAAAAAAATTTATGGTCATTAATTCTAATTCTCTCCGTACTCAATTGTAGATTAAAAATTATAGTTATTATCTATTATTTCAATACTTATTCATTCACAGAATCCTGATTTGCTAATTTCTTTTAGATTTCTATTTATGCATATGTATAAGTACCACACAGAGTTTTCAGTTTAAAAAAAGAAATAGGAAAGTATTAGGAGCAGACAAGTAAAACAATATGGTCAATGTGAAAAGCACATGCTAATAATATATTATGTTCTACTTTGTTATTTAACAACTCAAGTAAACATAGGTGTAACATCTGTTCTTAAATTTTCAAACTGATTTTTGTCTTTAGCTTAAATATATATATATATATATATTTATATATATGAGACAATATACACAAAGCATTTGTAAGGCAAATATATAAGGAGCAAAACCAAAACAAAATAAAAAGAAATTTCAGAAACATTGTTCTTTTCCTTATTTTCTTCTGAAAATGTTGTCAGAAATGACTAATTGTAGAGAAGAATGCACGTACAGAGAACGCACAGTTCGCTCAGGCTCACTTTCCTTCTCTCACTCAGACTCTTATCCATTTTATCAAGAATTGTAGGTAAAATCCTGCTCCAATTTACAAAAAAGTGTGAAAAATATCTACTGACATTTCTTTAAAGTTACAAATCATATTTCCATGAATCTTAAATTTCATCTTCACTACAACCATGACAGTGAATTTATTTATTAACTTCCTCCCCCAAATGCTTTCTAGTTTAAACTTATCTAGACTGTTGAAAAAGTTCTCTTTCTCAGTGAAGCAATTCAAAACATAAGTGAGTAGGGAGAGGGAAATGAAAGTTATGGACAAAAGTGTGTGTAAGTGTGTGTGTGTGTGTGTGTGTGTGTTTGAGGATGTGGGGAGGTAAACTCCATCGAGAGGGAGTCGGGAAAGGATAGCTTGTGGGATAATTTGTCTTATGGTAAACTCTACACTGAAAACATGTGACCATATTTTATTAATAACATATATTGTTGCTTATGTGTTGATACTATGTATCCATGCTTAACTTGAATATGCTCCATTGTTCATATACTGATTTATTTTATTCACACTTAGCAAGTCTTTTCCTTTATCAGACTGCAAAGCTTGATTTGTTTACTTCTAAAAAACAATAAATCCATTATTATACATTTGGATCCTAGACAACAAATTTTGACCAAGTGAATTATTGTCCCATTTCAACATTACTGTTGTATTCTCTAAAGGAGTAGCAAATAGGGTTTGGTATCAGATATCTAGATGTTCTCAGCCAAAAAATACATATAAGGAATAATGTTAAATGTAGTATTTGGCTATATTCACACCATGAAATTTCTCTTGTTTCACCCACCTTCCTGCTTCCAGACATCTAAGCAGATGGAGACCTTTTTTGAAAACTTTAAGGTTACTGTTAAAACGGATTTAAAAATATGGTAATGATTTTCAAGTTGAGTGTGTCTAAGACAAAATAGGAAATAATTTTTATCTAACACGTGACTTGACATAGTATTTTCAAATAAAGAAGTTTCCTGTGAATGAGTAAGAGAGATTTGAAATTTAAGATCCTTTTGTAAATCAGCAATCCAAGCATGGATTTTACTTTTTAAAATTAAACTAAGAAAGTAAAATATGCCTAAGTAGGAAGCATATTTATTATTGTTGTTCTTATGTAATATTCTGAAAGATTGCTCACTAGAGCTTGAATATATCATTTTTGTTTTTTTCCCGAACCCACCTCCCTCCCTTGCTTCCACCCTCCCCCTTGGTTTTTTTCATGTGTCCTTTATAGTAGTTCCTGAAAACCCTTCTCCCCACAGTTCCCTCCCCCCTCCCCTCTGGCTATTGTTAAATTGTTCTTAATTTCAATGTGAAATTTCCACGTGAAATGTTTTAAAAAATATTTATTTGTTTACTTATTTACTTATTTATTTATTAGAGAAAGGGGAAGACAGAGAGAGAGAGGGAAACATCAAGGTGAGAGAAAAACATCAATCAGTTGCCTATTGTACCCACCCCAACCAGGGACCCAACCAACAACCAGCATGTGCCCTGATGGGGAATTGAACCTGTGGCCTTTCCCTTTGCAGGATGACTCCCAGCTAATTGAGCTACCCTGGTCAGGGCTGAATGCCTAACTATTTAGATACCTTTCTTTTTTTTCTAATTTATCGGTTGTTGTAAAAGAATGAATGCTGTGAACAGCACAGGAAAACTGATAAAGTCACAGTGACGCCAAGCAAGGACCAGGGTGTGGTCGAAACTTTGAATTAACCTGCCCTGTGGTTGCCTACCTCCAGGTGAGTCACTGTCTTCTAAATGCACTTTTAAAAAGGCGGGTCTCTCCTGTTGCTTGTCAGAAAGGCAAGATCTGGCTAATTTCAGAAAGATGGGAGTTGATAATACCCATTTTTTATCTATAACATAAAGCTGGGGACACTATCTACTGATAAAACATGAAAATAACCTGGAGTTAAAGAGATACACTAGAAGAGGAAAGGAACTTGCATTCCGGCTACCGTGAGATGTTCAAGCACAGGAGGAGAAAAGGATGAAGGCAGAGAGGACCTGGCCGTGGTAGAACTTGGCAGAATGGTGGACTACGGCAAATCCCTGCTCTTGGCAGCAAGAGAAGTTCTCCAGCTAGAGGACACCTGGAGTCCCAGTTTAACCCTTCTACTTTGTTTTCCTCTTGCGTAATGGTTCTAAAGCTTTGGGTGTCTTTGAGATCTGGCCCCCTGTAGGCGATGACTGTTTTTCTTCTATCCATGCAGCTTCTAATGAAAAATTAGCCATTCCTTGAACTAACATAATCGAGATTCTTCCTTGCAACCATAGCAATGGCCACGTTGACTTATTTTGTTGCCAGTGTCAGTATACTGCTGAGTATATATTCTCACCCCAAATGGTGAGGTATGCGAATGGGCGAGTGTACCAAAGGCAAATCCAGATCTTTTTGAAAATTCCAGTTCTGAATATATTTTGAATTGTTTTCAAGTTTAAAATGAAGTAGATACTGATTACAACATTGGAACAGACCCATAAATATTCTCTATGAGTCTACACACACTTTTCAGAGCTTGATTGAAATATCCTGTGATCAAAGATTGAATTGTTTACACCGACTGTGGTGAGGTGGAGCAAGTGAGCAACTATCCACAAAGAAAGTAACCATTCATGTCGAAGAGGAAAGATTTAGTTGGGTAGTTAAGTAAGATTTAGTTGGGATTGAATCCAGAGTTGGTTGACTTGGGCCTTGAGAGCTTGGCTGAGCAACTCTAACTAAAAGGTACAGTTTTCTGGTGTCTCAGACTCTGTGGTCACATCTTGTCAATTGTGTCCTGTAGAAACACAACAATAGGTATTCCTCAGGTCAGAAGGGAGCAAAGGTCCTTCTTGCCCCTTTTCATGAGATTTTAATGTGACTGGACTTAGATTCATATTCTTATTTTTTAATTAAAATTTTTTTCAATTACAGTTTACATTTAACATCATTTTGTATGAGTTTCAGGCATACGGGTATATTGGTTATATAACCATATGCTTGACAAAGTGTTGCTCCTGATATTTCCAGCTGACACCACACATAGTTATCACAATACTATTGACTATATTTCGCATGCTGTACTTTACATCCCCATGAATTTTTTTGTAACTACTAATGTGTACTTCTCAATTCCTTCACCTTTTCAGCCAGTCCCCCACCCTTTTCCCTTAGATTCATATTCTGAGTCCTTTCACCCAATGGAAGCTGCCTGGCACAGCGATTAAGAACATGGGCTTGTGGCTTCTCCTTGAATGGGTTGATCAGTCCTACCATGTGGTGATTGTGTGACTTTGAAATCGTCTCCATTTCCATATCAAAAAACAAGTAGCCAAGAAGGGAGCCTACTTTATAAAAATGGACACATAAATGTAAGGTATTTGATACATAGTAAACATTTGCTGAATGTTAACTTACAATATTATGACAGAGAAGATTATCTTTCTCTATCTATCTGTCTACCTATCTAGCCATCTATCATCTTTATACCTACCTACCTAGCTATCCATCTACCATCTTCATATCTATCTATGTGTCTGTCTATTGGTCATCCATCTAACTTATGCTTGGTTACCAAAGGCATTCAAAGAGGACAAAACCACTCCACCAGAAGAAAACATATATGTCTCCCTGGGCACTATTAAAAGTACTCAGATATTTTAAACAGTCACCTGAATTTGATGCCACCTGTCCTGCACTTTGCCCTGAAAGTGGTTTGTGCATGCTGCAATCTTAAGGCCATGCAGAGATAGAAATACCTCTTCATGAACTGAGCAAATCACCATCTTCTCTCCCTGTGCAAAGCCTGTAGGTCTTTCTCCAGTGGAGCTGAGTATGCTTATTGAGCATCATCAGCCCTATTTGTAAGCTATCAAACAAAATTTCTTTCATTAGGTCTGCACTTCTCAGTATAGTTTTGAGAGGGCTGACATGACATGAAATGTTAAGGAAGGAAAGTATAATCAGAAAATACAAAAGCAACCACCTTAAAGTGTAGCTTCAGAAAGAGATACCAGCCCAGTGAACTTGGGAGTGAGTGATAAGTGGGCAGATGATTCTGCCTGGTGCCACTCAAGATTAACTATAATTCCACATAGGCACCGTGCAATGGCATCTAGATGGATGCCCTTAGATACTGAGTGAGCACATAAAATACTGAAAGAAGAAACAGATATCCAAAAGAACTTTCATGGTTGTAATGTACTGCTTTATTTTTGTGAGTTTTCTCATGGCTTGCAAATTATTAGCAACCCCAGATGGATGGATTTGCCTCAGAGCCACGCTATAAATCATCATCAGAATTAGTTGTGATAGTCACTATTAATGCTTGCGATCCATCCTGAAATGCTTACTTTCTCTTCCTTTGCATTCCACTGATCATCAATCACAAAAGCAGCTTGGCCATTTCTCTCTGTCTTGCCTCAGTAAACTCTGACTTTGCTTGACCATTAACCCCCCCTGGAATGCACACGGCTTGTACGCCTCTCTGGGCCTCTATTCACCTCTCCCAATGAGCCTCCCTTCCTGGCACTGAGCTGCAAGGCAATATTTTCCATTTGCTGAATGAAGAGCATGACACAGGCAGTTTGATATGGCTTGAGAGACCACAGCAAACCAACGATGTGCAACTCACTTTTATTCCACAAGCCCGTGGGAGCCCAAGGAGATAAGTCGCCTTTCTGCTAGGCTGAACAAAGAGCCTGGCTTTCAGAAACAAATATTCCTTCCTGAACACTCAATATGTTTTACATTCAAGCCAGAAACATTGTGGGTTGGAATAATCTGGGGATGAGTCTAATCGGAAGTTATCTTGAAATGTGTAAGCAAGCTTCTCTTTCATATACCAGCTGTTTTCTTTCCGTTGAATGTTTACTGGGTAAGAGACCAGCCTGTGTTTATGATGCAGTGGTACGGAAGTTGGGAAGGATGGTTGATTATAGCTTCAAACAAATGTGGGGGCTCTGATAATATCACATCCTCAAAGTAGGGAATATATTTTCATAAAGCATTTAAAAAGGTTTTATGGCTCTACTTCTCGTCATCAGCATGTTCGTGACAAAATTGTTAAAATAACATGGTAAGGGCATAAAGATAATTTTCACAAGTATTTTGTAATGTATCACTGGATTCGTAATACATGATAAGTAATATGTATGGTTGCTTAATTTGCACATTTGCGTAGAAAGTAGAGTTGTTGGGTGTTTTTTTTACCAGGATCATTAGATTTAAAATTGAAATAAGGAAAAAATAATTTGGTATAGGAAAAAATGTTATTTAAATATATGTACTTGTACAAACCTGTCCATTGCTCTTCAGTGCTTCAAGAATCAAATTATAGTTTCTGGTGTGTTCCAGACACTTCATGAATATACCCAAACCCACTCCAAACAATACCCCCTGCCCGTATTAAAATATCCAAATATTCTAACATCTTTTTCTACTGTTGTCTCTGTCTGAAATCTCATTTTCCATCAATCTTGTGTATTAAAATTCTAACTTGCTACAGAGGACACTTTTATTAATTTTTAAAAATCTTCCTTCTTTCATTATTTCTTTCCAACCTACCCCTCCAGAAATAATCACATCTTAACTATTTTGTATTCTGAATAGAATTTCTCTCTCTATCTCTCTCATTTTTTTTTTTTTTGACAATTGTGCTTTCAACTACATGATAGCTACATTTCCTTGTACACATACTGCTTTTAGATTTGGTGCTAATTGTACTACGTGTGTTACCTCATTCTATCTCTACTACAATTTTTTTAGCTTAGCATTATTATCTCTATTTACAAATAGGGAAACAGTTCAGGAAAAGCTAAGAAACTTGCTCAGGGTTACCCAATGCTGAGTGGCCAAACTGGAATTTGAAGCCAAATGTGCCTGATTAAAAGGCCCAATTTTTTTTTCTCCTAGTTTGGTGGATATTTTTACAGACATGTACTAACTGCAGGGTCTGATCTTCATTCTACAACTCAGTGCATCTAGTTCAGAGCTGATGTTGCCAATCGATCTGCAAGACCTTCAACATTGAAGGAAAACTGGAAAGCAAAACTGCCATTGGCATTGTTTAGATATTTGTCTCAAATTTTACTATTGTGACGTATGAGATAGCGATTCATGTATATGTATACATGTATGGATATGTGATATAATCATGCACTGATTTTCAGATAAATGACAATTTATAATAAAATTTTTTTTTAAAGATTTTATTTATCTATTTTTAGAGAGGAGAATGGAGAGAGAAAAAGCAGGAGAGAAACATCAATGTGTGGTTGCCTCTAGCATGCCCCTCACTGGGGACCTGGCCCACAACCCAGGCATGCGCCCTGACTGGGAATCGAATGAGTGACCATTTGCTTCACAGGCTGGTACTAAATCCACTGAGCCACACCAGCCAGGGCCAGTTTATTCTTTTTAATACCTGCCATTTGTAGCTTCTTTCATTTATAGCATTCTTTATGCTAGTTTTGTTAGTTAAAATATATCGGAATTTTTACCTGTTAAATGCCTTTTGCTTTGTTATTATTTGGTTAGTGAAATGTTTTTGCAATTTTTTTTTTTTAGTTTTAAGATTTTTCATGAATTACTTAATGGAGTTTAGATGAGGTATGTTTGCAATGTGCATTGAGCCACGTTCCTTGTAAGCAAAAAATACTAAGGTCTTTAAGAGGGTATACTCTGGTTTCTCTTCAGATCGTATAAATCTTTTGCCTTTTTAAGAGGGAAAGTTATCTAATTAATTGTTGAAAAACCCACAACGGTTGAGTTTATCTCTACTTTAATATGTAATAAAATTTTACATAGGCCATCCAAGTTTGGTATCTTTACAATTATAAATTGTAGACAGTGTCACTTGATAATAAAATCCTTATGTATATGATGAAGTCTATGCTATCACAAATTACAGTCTAATATGATGATTACCAAAGGGAAAGGGGGTGGGGGAGGTAGAAGAAGATATGAGGGAATAAATGGTGATGGAAGGAGACTTCACTTGGGGTGGTGAACACATGATACAATATACAAATGATGTGTTATAGAACTGTACACCTGAAACCTACATAATTAATATTAACCAATGTCACCAGAACAAATTCAATAAAAAAGAAAGAAATTATAGTCTATTTTGTGATGCGTAATTATTGAAAGAGATAAATGATTTATCCTTGCTCCAGTCTTTCTTGTTTTCAAGCCATCCTTTATTTTCATTAGAGGAACTGTTCTGTAAGAGTATACTATGTTCTTCCTTAAAGTCTTCCATACACTCTATGACTTTCATGATAAAGTTCAAATCAGTTGGTTTAGCTACCCAAATTGTTTTTGACATGGTTCCTGCCTGCATCTCCATCCTTAATGTCACCCTCAATACTCTGAATATCAAGATGTACATCTTTTTTGTTTCCTGCATTCACCATGCTATTTGGGAGAATCTGGAGGTATTCGATGAAGGGAGTGATGTTTGAAGTGACAGCTAAAGGAGAGTTGGACCCTGAAAGTCGGGGGAGATGGGGTGCAAGTGTGTTGGGGCTGAGGTGTTAGGAGCTAGGACTAAAAGATGGCACGAGGTGAAGGGGAGACGTGGATTGCAAAGTGAAGAGGGCACATTTATTATGAGAGAAAATGGCACTGGGATCTAGAATCCAGGTGAAGAATTGGATTTCTGTTCTGTAAGTCACAGACCATTCCTAGATCTTTAGAGTTAGAAGGGGCCTCAGAAAAGAAGAGAGGAGATGGAGGAGGAGGAGGAGGGGAAGGAGGAGAAGAAGAAAGAAGAAAAAGAAAGAAGGAAAAGAAAGAAGAAGGAGAAGAAGAAGGAGAAAGGAAAAAGAGAAAAGTATAATGTTAACTCTTTAACAGAACTCAATTTTACAATTTCGTTCTACATTAACTGTATCTCAGCAAAAATATTTTTCTGTTGATATTAAATCTGTCTATATTTATTACATATGTGGCTGCTAAATTATATTCTCAAGGGCATACAAATCATTTCAAATGTAACATTGTGAAAAAATAATTATTTTACACTTAACAGTTAATACACAGAGACCTAGGTTTTCGTATTCTTAATTCTTATGGTTAAAACATGTACATTAGCAACAGAAAATCACAAACCCATATTCTTATTTTTAATTTCTGAACAGTGAGGCAGGTCATGGCTTTCTTTTAGAGGCAATTATTTAATGTTGTTGTTAAGACATGGTGTAAATACTCTTTTAAAATATAGTAACATCATTTCTTTCCCAAGTGTCATCTCAGCATTACAGAGTGCTCAAAAACTTCCCAGTACATTTACAAGGAGCCTTAAGAAGAAACAGCAGCAGGAAAAGCTGATTCTCATTACTCTTTTGAAGTTGAGACTAAAACAAAAGATAAGAATGGGAAATTACTTATATCCGAGCCAGCTTCCTATTATCATTAATGAAGTTATCTTTATCTCTGAGTTGTTTATTGTTCTGATTTAATATTAAAAATTGATGTTTCTTACAGACACTGTTTTCTTTTAAGGTTAGTGAAAACTAGATAATAAACTGTCCAGAAACCACAAAATGAATATATAAATCTACTGTGCAGTTTTTATTATGCTTAAGTTTTTATCTTTCTTGTGTATAAATCACGAATTACACATTCACATTTAAATATTTTTCTAGGCTTTGAAATTAAATTAGACTTGTCAAAGAAGCTGATTTTTACTGTTTTTTATTTTTTAATTTGGAGTGAATCTATTTTATATATTTTTATTGGAGAAGATTTTGTTAAATGCATCAGTTTACCAAGAACCTAAAAAATACTTTGGTTAAGTTTATTGAAAAGTATACCTTTTGTCTTTAACTTCATTATTTAGCTTGTGTTTACAAAACACCCCTCTGTAACATGCAAATTAAGTGTTCCTCTGTGGGGAGAAAAGTGCAGCTGCCGCTCCCCTTTTCTTAGGTCCTCAAGGTACCTGGGCTGTTACAGGGTCTGCACAGCTTCTCGCTCCTTTTCACTGTGCCTCTCACAGCCGCCACACAGCCATAACCACCAGATCCGCAGTCTGGCCTGCGGTTGCAGTTCTTCACTCTAGTGCTGTACTCATTGGATTGGGCAGAAAAACAACTGAGTTCACAAATGACAACATAGGATTCTCGTGAATTGTATTTATTTATTTACTTACTTTTTAGAGAGAAGGGAAGGGAAGGAGGGAGAGATTGTGAGAAACATCCCTGTGGAAGAGAAACACCAATTGGTTGCCTTCTATAAGCTCCCCAGGGGACTGAACCTGCCACCAGACTTGTGCCCTGACCTGGAGGTGACCCGTCTGTGTGTGGGACCACGCCCAACCAACTGAGCCTCACTGGCTGGGACTGTGGCCGTGAATTGTAAAGAGTAAGATTGTCTATCAAATAATCCAACCAACATGATACCACAGAGAAGTTTTCAGTCTATTTTGTCGTATATTACGTGCTTTTCAATCTCTGCTCTTGTTTTGTTGTATGGAGTTGTATAGTATTTCACAACCTTTCTGAAAATCAGGGGCAGAGTGCCCCTGTGACCTCTGTTTTCAAGGGAGACACATCAGTGCCCAGTAACATGGTATGGGAAGCCCAGAGGCCTCATGATCAACTCCTTGTCGAGCGTTTCCAGCAGGAAACTCCACCTATAATAGAGTGCACTAAACAGATGATTTTGCCTCAAAACTAGGGTTTCGTATTTAAAGTGTTTCTCACACTGCCTGTGGGGTATAAATACACAGTTGTCCCTTCTGTTTTATAATCTCATTACAACCTGTTACATGCTATAGTTACAGGAAAAGTACAGTTCTTTAGAGAAAGTTTTCCTTGGAATTGTAGAAACTAAACACATAAGCATTGCACATTTTATATCCACATTTTGTAATGACATACACATATACATATACACAGTCAATAATCCAAATAGTTAATATATATATTTTAAAAAGAGCATTTAGCATATAGCATTAAGAAATCACAGGAAACTCGTGAAAATCACAGGGTGAATCTTTCAACTTATGAAAAAAGTTGGACTTTATTTCAGAAATGCTGTCACCAGAAATCTAACCAGGAGTGTCATTAGGGCACATTGACTTAGCAACTGTCGTTGCAAAGATAGAACACAAAGATAAGATAAAACCAATTTCTTTAAGTCAGACATACATACGTTTAATAGCATGCGATTTACTCTAAGAAACACAGGGAAAGTTGCAATCTCATTGAGGAGTGCAATGTTATGCAGAATAAATAAACAATGATATCTGATCATATATCATCAGATGGTAAATTTTATGCAATGGGTTGTCAGTTTCAAACTAATTTCACTTAAAGGAGAAGATAGAAACTGATACTTAGGTAAATTAATCAGTTATCTAAGATTTGGCAGTAAGTAACTAGTAGAATTAGAGTCAAATTTTATCAAGTTCTTTCATTTTTAGTCTTGCCACTATGCCAAACTGCTTATATGTATGCAGATACGTATGTGTTTATTTATTTACTTTTTAAGAATATAAATTCAACCAATAGTGTACATGTGTGTAGAATGATTCTGGGTGACTTCCTAAAAGCGAGCACTGATACAACACTGAAGGATGGGAGCGAGGGACTTACTGGCCTAATTCACTTTATAAATAAGACATAAACGAGGCTTATCCTTGTTCATTTACATATTCTCTTTTGAGTCAACCAAGGCAATACATGGGCCGTAGATTTATTCATATTTGTTGTGTTACTGACCTTAGGGATACAAAATGAACTTTATTACTTCTAGATCAGATTTTATATAATGCGTATGTATATTTTTCAAAGAATCTTAATCAACCTTTTTTAATGTGATTCAGTTATGACTACTGTCTGTTTTATAAATATTTATGCACAGACTTCTCTTAAGGCATAGCTAGTTCTAGTCATATGACTGACTAGAATATAGCCTATTATTATTGAGTATTTACCACATACATCACTTGTAAGAACCACAGTTTCTCCCTCCCAACACTGCAGAGCTATGGCAATATGCTTCCAAGATCTACAAGGACAGAGTGACTTGTCTTAGCAGGAATTAGGCTCCACTGGCCTCTGTGGCCATTTCCACCAACACTAAGTTGTGCCCCTTTCCCACGGAGGCATACGAAGTAGCACTATGTCCCCGAGACTGGAGCCAAGTTTAGTGATGTGTGTAGATGCATTTCCTTTGCTCTCTGAGTCAGGTATGAAGCAGGAGCAGGAGGATAGCTTGCTATACCAGAGAACCAAAGTCTGATACCAGTAAGACTTTTCTAAATGCGTACAGGCAGAGCAGATACTCTGCTGTTACCTGAGTTTTGAGATTTAGGAAAATAACTACATTGTGTTCTGTTTCTGACCTTGAAAAGGGCCAGCAGCTATCTCATATTGTGTTACTCAGCATCTTTCTGATTTATTTCCTCACCTGTTGACCAAAGGACACTTCCTCATAAAGGGCAGAAAGAAAGGAAACGGGTGTAAAGACAAGTATGAAGATAACATATTACTAGGTTGAAAACTTTGGCTGAATCGTTTTATTACTACCTCTATTTATAAAAAAAGTACATGTTCATAATTTACAATATCTCCGTTATAGGTTTGGGTTAACATTCCTTAATCCATTGAACTTGAAGTCTTCTATAGCATAATATCTCATCTGGCTGCCAAACGGAGTGCCTGGAATCATAAGTCTGATCATCGTTTCTATGTTACAAACACTTTAACAGCTCTCCCTAGCATAATAGAAAAGTCTAAACTCCCACTCAGGATGTGAAAGATCCTTCTCAAATTGGACTGTAATTACATTTATAATTTTATTTCCAACCACACTTCTAGGTACCTGCCAAGCTCCACCCACACTGAAGTATTTGCAGCTCCTAACCAAACCCACTTATTCCTTCATTTACATTTACGAATCCCTAAAGGTCAGAGACCAAATTATCATCATCCCGTTCCCTACAGCAGCCCTCACAATGCCTCCATATAGAAGACACTGAGACCTTGTGGGTTGACGGAGCTCATAACTTACCTAGTGCTGAGAATTTACAGAATAGAACCACATTCCTCATCTCATTTAATTTTCACAACAACGCTGGGAGCTGGGAGGGAAGAATGACCATACTCTGCAGGACACGGGGATTGCTGGGACATAACTCTCACTTGGGGTCTCGAAGCTGGTAAAACATGTAGCCAGAACTCTCCTGCCTTTTTGCTAATTCAGATGCTTTTGCATTAAACATCATTGTGGTAATAACAAAATGCAGAGGTAGAGAAGTCTTCATTGTTCAAAAATCTCAGGCCATTCTATTTACTACAGGTTCTAATATGACTGAGACAATTATGTTCGCAACATAAATGATCTTGGGTGGAGATAATATATTTTTGTACTCGCAGTGGGGTGTGCCTGGTTGTGAGCCAACACGGGCAAGTTAGGCAACGTGTCAAATGGGCTCATTAGTCCAGCACTTTCACTTCTTCCCAGCTAAGCCTGGGGTGTGAACAATCGAATTGAAATACTGTGGCAAGAAGAAAGTGTGTGATATCAGATGTTAGGTGGCATATGGAATACTACTTTTTGTTCTAAACAATCTTTTCCTATTTTTTAAGAAGTAGATTCATGAAGTTGATTTTCAGGGCTTTTAATTATATAATCCCAGCAGTAAACAATCATTTCTTATCTAATATGTCCTTTCTTACATGACTAGGATAAATTTATGTGTCAACTTAATCGGGCTATAGGGTGCCCAGATATTGGGTAACATTACTCTAAGTGTGTCTGTGAGGGGTTCTTTGGATGAGATTAATATTTGAATTGGAAGGCTGAATGAGGTAGATTACCCTCCCTGATGTGGTGGTCCTCATTCAATCAACTGAAGACCTAAGTAGACCACAAAGGCTGACCCTCCTGAAAGTAAGAGGGAGCTCCTCCCTCCTGACTGTTGAGCTGGTAGATTGATCTTTTCCTGCCTTTGGATTTGAATGAAAACATTGGCTCTTCTTGGGTCTCAAGCCTGCCTACTTATGGACTGGAACTACACCAGTGGTTCTCCTGCATCTCCAGCATGCTCACTGCACATCTGGGGAATTCTTAGTTCCCATAATCACATGAGCTGATTCTGTGTAATGGAAATAATAATACAGATAGCATATTTATGTCACACACACAATATATAATATTATAATAATATATTATCTTTCTATCTACCTATGTACTCTTGGTAGTGTTTCTTTGGATAATCCTTTGCATTCCGTGGTTTGCATTTGCATGACCCTAGTCTCTACCTTTGTCATCACGTGGCATGCTTCCTGAAGCGCTGTCTTCACAATGGCTGTCTTCTTTCCATGGCATCGGTCACCCAGGATTAGAGGACCACCTTACTCGAGTATAAGCCCATTTTAACTGAACCATTTATATCTGAATATCCCTATTTCCAAATAAAGTCAGATTCTGAGGTACTGAAGGTTAGGACCGAGATGTAATATGTCAAGGGGGATTTTTTTAGGATACAGATTTTATTATATTTATAGACTTCAGAGAGGACAAGCAAGCATAGAATAGGTTACAGTTGTGATAGTGATTGGAGAAAAATTGATGAAGCCAAGTAATACAGCAGTAAGATGAGAAGGCATAAGATGAATTACACTTATGGACAATTTTAAACAACAAGAAGAATACCTCATTCCCTAAGACTGGAAAAGAAAATGCATGATATTTGTAAGTGTAGATGCATTTGTAAAGTTGGGGTAGAAATTTGAAATAGTTCAAACACTGATCACCTCAGTTTTCTCCAGCACAATTTTCATTGAATAG
The DNA here is from genome assembly GCA_004026765.1 of Micronycteris hirsuta. Taxonomy (NCBI): domain Eukaryota; kingdom Metazoa; phylum Chordata; class Mammalia; order Chiroptera; family Phyllostomidae; genus Micronycteris; species Micronycteris hirsuta. The sequence goes on from PVJI01013465.1 coordinate 36,845, forward strand.
GTTAGAGGAAGAGATTTGAGTAGGAGACTTGTAGAAAAATTTGAAGGTTTGAAATAATTTTTAAGAAAGTAGAAAACGGCTTAAGGGAAATCAAAGATTATTGAGAAACATTAAATCTCCAGGTGAGTTGATGCACACACAAACACACACACACATGCACATATATTTTCACACAAATTTGTATACTCAAGAGGATTTCTCAAGAAGTGCTCAGGGGCTGAGGCATGGTAGTATTAAAATTCTAACTTTAGTAAGTCATGCTATGCACAATTGAATTCCCAGCTTCTTTGAAATTCCTGGTAATCAATGGTTTTTGTTGGTAATGATGTTAATATTAAGTGGGAATTCAAATTTTTTCACTTGCTCCTTCACCAACCACTTCAAGTCTATTCATCCATTTGGAGATTCTCAAACGAACAACACTTTTGACATTCTAGGGGCTCTTTCAGTCATTGTTCAAATAGCATCCATCATCATTGTGTACAATACCCCTTGGAGAACTCTTACATCTAAATCTCTCTGCTCTTGTCTCAATCTTTTATTGAGAATGTGCTAATGAGGAAGTATCAATCAATGTCTTATGAGTGTAAAATAAGATAATTAAAGAGCTCTTTAGTTCAGTCAAATCTCTACCCATTGGCATTGTGATTAATAAAATTCTATCATTAGAACTGTATTTTAATCTTTTCTTACAAGTCAAACGCAGTAGGACAGGATTGCAAATAAATGTTAACTTCTGTTTGTAGCATCGTTTGTTCATTCATTTGTTTGTTTTTGTTATTAGATCTTTTTCCAAGAGCATATGCTTACAATGTAGAAAGGAGGAGAGCATGATGCACCAGAGTAAAGCACCTGTGTGTGCATTGGGACCTGGGAGGCGAGGACAAAAATGCCTGGGGGTAGACAAAGACTTTGCCTCCATGATTTTGCCCCCATTATCACTACCACAGCCATGTTCTGTAACTTCCCCTGACAGCCACATCTCCTGTCTTTTTTAGATGGTGGCTTCTCAGATAAAGAAAAGCATTCTGTCTGAGGCTTGAGAAAGATGAATTATAAGTTATGTTTGGAGTCGAAATTCGTTTGAAGGAAAGGTGAAGCATTTGAGAGTCTATGATGGAGGTAGCACTGTGTGTGTAAACGGGTGTTAGTGTGGTGGAGCATTTCTAGGCACTGGGAAATACTGATTAGCAGTATAGAAACGTGCTTAAATTTGGAAATGAATTTAGAAATCCTTCCCATAGAAATGATCTCTGTCATTCTGGTGATGGCTTTGTGTGCTATTTCCTGGAATGGGAGGTATGCTAAAAATAAAAATGCAGTTTAGCATAGTGATTGGGAACTCATGTCTTGGATTCTGATAGTTTAATGTCAAATTACTGCTCCAGGAATTTCTATGTCACTTCAGGCAGCATACTCAAAATTTCTTAGTGCCAGCGTGATCATTGCTAACATGGAAATGATTATTTCAGAGAATTTCCATTGAGGATTAAATGGGATGATCCCATTTAATGCTGGAAAGATGCTTGACATTTACTATGTACTCAAATAAATGTTAGTCAATATTATCATCAGTGTTATTATTACTACTTTACGTATAAAAGTTATCAGGCTGTCCTCTCATCCATGGTTGGTTTCTTAAACAGTTATCAATCACAACATTCTCCATTATATACATAGAATGCTTGACCAAAACATAAGGGGAATATTGTATAGCTTTTAAAAAATCATTAGTTAGAGTCAGGAAAAAGCACCTGGTGAACGTTAGTGTATTCCCAGCCCACAGGAAATTCAATTCAACGAAAAAAAGGAAATTCAACATCAGTCTGCAACAACTGTCAGTCTCCGAAATTGATTCTTGTGAGTGTGGAGTGATAATCTTTTACCCAAGTTTCTTAAAAGTGAGGGCTATACAAGAGGGTTGTCTGGTAGTTCCGTCTGTTGTAAAAGATATTTCTGTAAACATGCTAAAGTGCTTCCTGTCTCAGACTCGTTCTTGCTGAATGACATGGCATTGTACAGTGTGAGTGCCTAGAGCTTAAATGCAGGAAGCTGTAGATCATTCTTAATGAATAAATCATGTGTGTTCCTGCTGTCCATTCTGCTCATGCTCTTGGAGAAGCCAAGGCTAGTGCTGTTGTAAACTATCAATAATTAGGAGCAACTAGTTCAGCTATTTAGTATCTTGACATAGCAGTAACATCTGCTCTTGTGTATATTTCTTTCTTTTAAATTACTGAAGCACAACTTTGAAAAATTTAGTTCCTAGAATGTATCTTTTCTTAACCAGTAGTTCTTTTTTTTAGGTGAGGCAATGCAACATCCATAAAAGAAAATAATTTAAAAAATTTTAACAGTTTATGTGAGCAAGCACTGAATCAAACTAGGCTGATCCTAGACATTGCAAAAGTACAATGGAAAAACAAATGAAAAATCATATATTTTTTCACAGATGACATAACATCCATGTGAAAATCCTAAATGATGTGGTTACTGAAGTAATAAGCTAATGTAGCAAAGCCACAGAAAACAAGTCATTATGCAAAATTGACTTGGAATAATAATGAACAATTTGAAATTAAAAAATTTTTAAAGCAATAAAACAACACTAAAAATGAAAAAATAACTAAATAATAAAGATAGCTTAAAAATTGAAAGTAGATACATAATTGCTGAAAGTTTTCATTGGAATAGATGTATTCTATATTTATCGAATAGAAGAGATATTTCATGAAAAAGATCATTTATATATGAAAAAAATCCCATAAAAGTTAAAAAGCAAGAACTGGTTTTCAAAAGGTTTTCACACCTGCAATGAGAAATAGCTAAAATATATAGGTGCACACAAACACACAGAGACAATTGCACACAAATCAATAGAACAAAAGCAACAACAAAAAAACAATGCAAAGTTGGGAAAATGATATGAACAGGCAATTCATAGAAAATGAAATAAACAAGACCAATAGACATTCAATAAACATAATGCAAATTGAGACAGTGCAAAAACTTGCTCTCATTTGATAAATAAAAGAAAAATAAATCTGGCATGTTGGGAAGCAATAGTAACTCTTGTGAATTGTTGGTTCAGAATGATTATCAATTTCTTGCTAATGTTGAAGTTATTCATATTATCTATTTTCATTTTCTACTTTTAGATATAAACATTAGACCCTAATGCTATAGTATATTTGCAAAAAAAACAAACAACAATGAAGATGAAAACGCACAATCATTTACTGAAGTTTTAGTTTGGTTTTAATAATGAAAATGTGAAACAATCTAGATGTCTATCAACAGTAGAAAAGATAACTATGTGGAAATATTAAGGCAGTATATCAATGAACAGCAATTAAAATAAATGAACTAACAATATATATATCAATATGGACAAATTTTGAAGATATAATTTTTAGTGCCAAAAAGCAAGGTTAAAAGAATATATTAAGTATGACACTATGTTAAGTTTTAAAATGTTCAAAATAAAACTGAACATTGTTTATGGCTGCATAGATATACAGTAAAAGTATAAAGTTTTTTTCATCAAAATGAAAGTCATCAGACTTAGGTTACTGAATACCTTAGAAAAGAGATAGAGGTAAATAAATCAGGAAGGAAAACAATGAAAAGATTATATAAGAGCCAAAACACAGACAGCAAAATATTAAAGTGTCCTGAACCTGAGTGAGTTTGTAAAATAAAGTGTTAATATTTTTCTTCACATGTTTCAGTGTGTTTGAACTATTTAACGATACAATAGACCATGTTGAGGAGAAACTGCTCTTGTCTTTATCAACTAGCTTGAGGGCTGACTTTTTCAACCTCATTTTACTAATGATGTAATTCATCACAGTTTACAACTGCAGCCAACAGTGATGCAGGGTGGTCACACCTATTCTTATCCAATCTATTACTTTACTGTTATATGAAGGAGGTCACACCGACAGTTGTCCAACTGTAAAATCATAGTCCATGAGAGCAAAGCACTAAATCTGATTATATTAAATTTAAGTCATTCTTTGTATGCATAACCTTTTGCCAGCGACCCCTCTCCATTGGTATTGAGTTTAGCCTTCTGTTAGATAACAGTTCTAAATCTTGCTTTACCCCGTAAGCTTCCCCCCACCCCCTGCCACCTGAGACAAGGGAACCTGTTACATGTGGATGACTTATTGACAATTATTTGACTATCTCTTAGAAAAAGTCTTCCGCGGATCTGTCTTTACCTGAACCAAGCTTCTGTTATATCTTAATAACCTCAGTGCTGAGATGGAAGGACGCTCTTCTGTTGTAAAAGCACTTTCATCTAAATGTTATCTTCACCATAAAACTAATTTTGGGGAAGTTCCTGCTCCAGAAGCCAAAAGATAATGAGTCCATGCGGAATATGTATGTTATGTGTGTTTATTCACTTGGGAAAGGAATTATTAAGGCGAATGAGTTGATGAATGTAACAATGATTTTTTTAACAAAATGTCAGGTTGCTACACTTATTTCATTTGATACCCAGTGATTCCATTATTTCTGTAAAAGTTTGACACCTAGGTTTTCATATTCTATTTGTTCCTTTATTCTGGGACTTTTCATTTCTAAGCTGGGAACAATGATGTTGAATATTTACCTGATTTCAGAAAGCTTTGTAGCATTTTGATATCTAATTCTGAATCTCACAGTAATAATCTTTTTTTTTTTTAAAGGAAAAATGAGGCAGGAATGTGGAAGCGCTGTCCAGGCATTCATTGACGAATTTAGCTCTCTTGACATTTCGTTTAATAGTAACACATACACCTTAAAATTAGACTCATTTGAACAAATTTTAACAGGTTTTAAACAATTGGGTAAGATTCCCCTCTTGGTTGGAGAGAAGATTTTGAAATTTAATGGCAATAGGTTTAACAATAGAAAAATCCTAATATATGTATTAAAACTCTTAAAAACTTATGTGCCATTTCATTCACAAAGACTCATTCATGGCAAAAAAAATTTAATCGTCTGGGTCTATATTTCAGGGAGCAGCAAATATCTCAATATAAAAACATAATAACATAACATTCTGTCACCAGAGGAACTCATCTATAATTTCATGAACAAAAGTGATCTCCCATTGTAAAACCAACTATTTGAGATAGGGTTTTCAGGGTGGCAAAAACTCAAAAACTTGAGCCAGGTGTTTCAATAACCCAGATTGATTTTTGGTGTTTGTAGTGAAAAAGTAATCAAGTAAATTTTTCATAACTTGAAGTTTCATTATAATTTTTGCTGCATCAAATTACTGACAGCTGTTTCTCAATCACACATCACGTTATAAATTCATACCTTCTGTTCCAAAATCAAAATCAGTACCACAGAAGAGGAAGTGGAAGAGAATCTACTTTACATCTAGGTCCTTTTCAATCAGGACCTTCTGCCATTATATGTAAACTAATTTCCCATCAAGTAAAAGTGAATTTCAGTGACTTAACACTCTTGAGAGAAGACACAATTTGGGAATTAGGTATAACTGTAAAGCCTTGTAAATGATAACAATGCAATTTCTGCCACATAAAAATTAATTTCATTATTATTTTTAAATTGCAAATAACGTGAAAAACAATTATATATAAATAATATAGATATACACACATAGTATATATGTATATATGTATGTGTATGTATATGTTTATGTATATATACGCATTCCGAAGAGAAAGCAATATGCACCCACCTAAGGCAGGCAATTCTGTGAGAAAATACTCAAGTAAGATAGTTAGAGAAACAAAGGTAGAAAGTTTACTTTTCTTACTTGTTACTTTCTTCCTGAGTCCTGCTTTTTAGAATCCTAAATGATCGTTGTCCTGAAGAGGCTATTGAGAGCGCCTATGTAGATATTCAGACCCCTTATAATATTTCATTTGGTTTTCGTTACTAAAAATATGTGTAGCTTTGAAGAACTTGATAGGGGAATTGAGTTGCTTTTGTGGCATCAAAGTAACCTGGTAGTTATGATCCACCTTTAGGTGCTAATGCCCAGAGTTACATGAAGTCTTTTGCTGGGAGCAAAAGCAATAATCATGTTAGACAATGTACTTTCAAATGAATCATTCTATTTCAAAGTGATTTATCAGGAAGTTGTACATTTTTCTAGGCTTATCCTGTTTTTAAGGCATAGTCTAGAGGCCGTCTATTCAATATTTGAACAAACCCTCTAACTTACCCTAGGTGATAAAACATAAGAAAAGCACATTGCAAAAAGTCTAGGTAAACCACCTCACAAATTCCAAGATATGGGGATAAGTATTACCCAGGAAAGTCTTCAGCATACTAAGGAAACGTGGTCCCCTGGTGAAATGTGTCCTGGGTGGAGCTAGATAGAATCTGCTTTTTGGAATCCTCAGATTTAGGGAAAGAGCTACTGTAGCAGGGAGCACCATGCTGTTTTCAAATAAAAATGTTGTCTTTGCTTTAGCTTAGGCTTATTGCCGAAGGCAGCAGCTTCTCTCCAGGCCATCAATGACATTGGCCCTTGAGTAGGACGTCTATGTTGTTGTCTGTGTCACTGCAAAATCCACACGTGGCCTTCATCTGTCTCCTTATCTTCCCACCCAGTTAAAACTCAGACAGTGTCCTCTGGCAGGAAACAGCCCTGCAGATAACCCCAAGTCTGATCCCTGATGTTATGAGCAAACCAGTCACAGTGTCAGACTGATATCCCAGCCCTTTCAAAACCCTGACACTCTAAGCAAAAAGCCACACAAAACCATGAATTGCTTCCTTGGGTACTGTTTTCAGGTTTCCCAGAACATCCCTCTGGATAAATCAACCTTAACAATATTTTGGTTACTGCTATTGCAAACAATATATATTAAGAAAAATCACATTCACTTAGTGTTGTAGACCATTTGAGTAGCTTTGTCTAACATGGGATGAAGCTAAGCCACTTGCATGTTTATTTCTGTGATACGCAGTTCTTCCTAATCTATCCAAGGAAGGATTAGCAATGCTGTCTGTACTCTTTATTGAGGAAACACGCCCAAGTAAATTCATAGCCGTGCAGCTAGAAATAAGGTAGCTATTAAAAAATCAGATTTCAGGTGTAACACACAAGTACCAGAGTACAATGTGTGAAATGACCAAAACACACCAAAGGGCACACAGACAACTTTTGGGATAAGGGACCCTCTGAATGTAAGGCATGAGGAGCAGTCACGTAGGAAAGGGCCTATTTCTAAAAGATAATTGACTTTTAGACCAGTGTTTTTGACACTTCGCACCTATCATGTAGTAAAATTATATAAAATGTTTCTAAAAATTCAGTGAATGTAGGCACCAGCGCAGACTTACAGAATCAGAATCTCTGAAATTGAGAAGCAGGAAGTGGTGCAATTTTGATGCTTAGCCAAATTTGAGAACCCACTGGCCAAATACTGAATGTGCATGATTATCTTATTTTCACCAAGACCAGGGAGTAAGAAATGAACTCTCATCTCAGTGCTAGAAGGAATTTCCTAGAAGTCAGTTGCAGACATGCCTATACCAAACACATTTTGTACTACAGCAGTTAAACCTTCTGGATTTCTGGTATGGTTGTGGACCTGAGTTGTAATAATTAGGAAATAAATGGTATTTTTGTATTTAAAAGTGTTTTCTAACCACAGAAAATAAAAAGTTATCAGCAATAAATATAGCAGTTCAAATAATAACAGCATTGACATTCATGGAGTGTTTATCTTGTGCCAACAATACACTCAAAAGAACCTCAGGGGTCAGAGTTGGCCATGCAGCAAGTACAGAAAAGAACAAAAGAAAATCTGGGTTAGTCCAAATAAAAACTATTAATTTAGCTATTCTCGGTAAGAACTTTTTTTTTCTCCACTCTATTATTGAAATACTAGTTAACACTAGAACACTGTTATAGAATTCCAATATATCTTTTACAGTTTTTATATTCTTATATTAGTTCTAAATAATGGTTTCTCAGGCTTGATTAGCTTAACCTCCTATATTACTAGGAACCCCAACAGGTCGTTATTAAAGAGTTGTTTCACTGTAGTAAACGTCTCTGGCATTTTAAACATGTACAGATACAGAAAAGCAGATAAGCATGTTTCTGAACAGTGCCATTGCCAGTTCACTGTGCTGCACTGAAGTGGACAGAGATCGTAGTGTTCCCTTCATGCAGTTGCATTCCCACCTGTTCCCTTCCATCCCTTAGAAATCCCAAGCATTTTGAAATGGTCCTTATTTTGTCTCCTGAATGGTTCCAGTAGGATTACTGCACATCACAACCTATCTGTCTTCTGTTTAAAAAGTATAGGTAGATGCATTTGTCATTATGCCATTTATTTTCATAATATTCCCAAAAAATAAGTAATGAGAAACAGGATGATGACAATGTTGAAGATAACAATGACAATGATGGCAAAAGGGACAGGGAGAGAGGAATGGAAAGAAACTGGCAGTGATGGAGAGGATGAAGAAAAGAAAAGCACAACCTGAGAATCTTTATTTATCGACTGGTCATTATGAGCCAGGTTCAAAGCCAACCATTTCATGTAATCTGTCAAGTAGGTACCTCATTATTCCCAGTGTCATATGCAGAACTATTTATGCAATTTATTCTAATCACAAAATAAAAAGATGGATGCTAGATCTCAAACTCAGATCTGTCCAATTCTCTAGAAAAAGCTTATGAGAATTATACTTTTGGAAAAATTTATGAATCAAAGCAGAGGGAGAGCCTAGTTTGAATATGTTCATATAGCACTTAGTTCAGGTCTCTGTTCATACAAAGAAATTCTAGATATCTGCAAATATGTTCTCCTTCCATGGCATTTTATTACAAAATAAACTGATAGCAATAATAAATACTCATTTAACTGTGTTTTCAGAAGAGTGATTGCATGTCTATTGAAATATTAATCACAATAAAAATATATTATGTTTTGTTTTTCATCATGTAATATTGAAAGTGTTAACACTACAAACAAGACTATGAGATCAAGATCTCATCTTGTTGTATCAGAAGCATTATAATTTTTTTCTTTTAAAGAATACTCTGTTGTTTATGCTATTGCAGTTGTCCCAGTTTTTCCCCTTCCTCCCCCATTCAGCACCCCCACTTCTTCATGCAATCCCCACACCATTGTCCGTGTCCACACATCATACAAATATATTCTTTGGCTAATCCTTTCACCTTCTTTTAACCAGTCTTCACCTCCAAAAGGCATTACAATTTAAAGTTAAGAATGAAAATATTATCAATATTACCCACCTGTTGAATGATGATCTTAATTTAAAAAATAGTGGTTATTTAAATCATAAAAATAATATAGAGCAAGTCATTATAAAGTTTTATGTTTGCTTATACCCAGTTAGGTATATTAAGTATGTATTTAACCATATATTTTAAAAAAAAGATCTGAGATCCCTATAAGACATCTATTTTTCCAGGACTTCCTAAGATGGCGGCATAGGTGAATGCACCGTACCGGATCGCACAACCAAACAAGGGAAAAAATCAGAAATCTACACATCCAAAAACAGCCAGATCTGACAGAAAATCATATTGAGAGGAAGTCCGACAACCCAGGAATTAAAGAAGATACATTCATCTAGTTTGGTGAGCCAGAAGGTGCAGGGCGGAAGGAGAGCGCCCGGGGACCCCGCGGCGAGCAGGTGAGCAGACGGCAGGTCCGCGGTTGGAGGGGCGGTCCCCGCGGGGCTGCAGCACACCCAGACGGGGACCGACTGAAGCACGGTCTGCGCCCGGCTCATCGGGACCCAGCAGGGCAGAGAGACCGGTGGACTGGGCAGGTCCGCATTCGAGTGCAGAGAAACCGGGAGAGAAAGCAGTGCGCAACCCATCTGCGCAGAGTGAGAGCGCCTGTGGGGGTGGAGTCCGCAGCAGGAGGAACTCCCAGCCTCACAGGAAAGTTCGCCGGGGAGCCCCGCGGGGGATTGGAGCTGTGCAGGCCGTCCAGCAACCCTGGAGCAAACCCCGGAGCCAGCGCAGAGGGGCCCGAAGTGCTTGCAGGAGGCGGTGTGGGTGCGGAGAGAGGAGAAGTCACCATTGTGCGCTCAGGTCCTGCCCCCAGAGGCTACGTCGCAGCACAACTACCGGGAACTTCCCTGCACAGGGGAACCCCAAGACTCCGCCCCCCTTACAGTAACAGGATCACGGGGGGGTGGGGGGAATGGCCCAAAGAAAGGAACAAATCAAAACCCCAGAGCTAACTGACCAAAAGATAGCCAACCTATGAGATACACAGTTCAAATCCCTTGTAATAAGGATGCTTTCAGAATTCGATGAAAAATTAACGAACTTGCTTGAACAAATGAGGAGAGATCTGCAGGGAACCAATATAGATAAGGAAACTGGGACTCAAATCAACGGAGTGGACCAGCAGAAAGAAAAAAACATCCAACCAGAAAAGAATGAAGCAACAAGAATTCAAAAAATGGAGGAGGGGCTCAGAAACCTCCAAGACAACTGTAAACGTTCCAACATATGGATCATAAGGCTGCCAGAAGGAGAAGAAGAAATCCAAGGAATTGAAAAAATATTTGAACACATAATGATGGAGAATTTCCCAAAGCTGGCGAAGGAAATAGACTTTCGGGAAGTCCAGGAAGCTCAGAGAGTACCAAAGAAGTTGAATCCAAAGAGGAACACACCAAGACACATCATAATTACATTACCCAAGGTCAAAAATAAGGAAAGGATCCTGGGAGCAGCAAGAGGAAAGGAGACAGTTACCTACAAAGGAATCCCCATAAGACTGTCAGCTGATTTCTCAAAGGAGACCTTGCAGGCAAGAAGGGGCTGGACAGAGGTGTTCCAAGTCATGAAAGGC
>PVJI01013466.1:0-47657 GCA_004026765.1 Micronycteris hirsuta
TTTTTTAATCCACTTAAAACCTTTCATTAATCAAATCTGTTTAGATTTATATAAACCTAAAAAATTAAGTTCCCAGAAGAGCACAGGCCTGCCTTTCTTATGCAACAATTTCTTTCCCTCTTTCTAATGGGAATAATCTATAGTTTCTAAAAAGAGGATTTGGGGAAAAACTCATTTGTATGGACTTTGAAATTAAACTGCACATCATAATCAACCAGCAATAAATTGCTGCCTTAAAGAAAAATGTATGAAAATTCACACTGTAAGAAAGTAAATTATTCTTTTACTTCAAATATAACTTCTTACACTTTTGGATACACACAGTGCACAACTCTATAAAGTAACTATTATTACCAGCTACACATTAGAAAGAAGTTTAAAAACCTGTGCCAGGTCATACACTTCCAGTAATTGTCAGGGCCAAGATCTGTATGTAGTATGTCTATAGGAAAAACTAGGGTGTTAAAAGTTATAGGACCCACATGTCAGCACAAAGCTCAATGAGACCACTGATTTTTTTAAAAAAATAGAGTAAAAGAAATCCAAACGGTTAAACATATGAAAAGATGTCCAACATCACTCATAATCAAAGAAAAGCAAATTAAAACTACATTAGGATACAATTTCTCATATATTAGACTGGCAAAAATCCAAAAGCTTGACAGCATCCTGTTAGAAAGGCTATGGAGAAGGTAGCTGCTCTAACATTGCTGATGAGGGCACAACGCACAGGGAGGACAATTTAGCAATATTAGTCACAATTACCAATGCTCACCCTGGCCAGGTAGCTCAGTTGGTTAAGACTGCCATCTCCTTACACCAAATTTGTGAGTTCAATCCCCAGTCAGGACACATACAAGAATCAACCAATGAATGCATAAATACGTGGAACAATAAGTCTGTCTCTCTTTTCTCTTTCGCTAATCAATAAATTTTAAAAAATTTTTGTCAATTACCAATACTTTTTATATAGCCTTTGATCCACCCACTCACATCATTTTGGGAAATTTTTCCTCCATATATATAAGCATAAATATGGAAAAAGAGATGTTTGAAGATTCATCACTGTAGCACTATTTTAATAGCAAGGACTAGAAACAACCCAAGTATCTATAAGTTTGGTTACATAAACTGCCAGAGACACACACAATGAAATACTATGAAACTGCTGAAAACAGAAAAAGAGAATATTCTCTACAAACAAATACAGAAATGTCTCTAATATAAAATATGATTTTTAAAAATGCAAGGTACACATACACCCCCCAAAAATGTTAATAATGGGGAAAACTGGTGTATATTTGGAAAAACTATAAAAGTTTATTTTAAAAAGTATAGACAGTATATAGTTTACTAAATTCTGTGATAGGAAGAAGAATGAGATTACAGGCTTATCTACTTGTACTTTCATAAAGAAATATTAGAAGAATTCACCAGAAACTAATAATAGTAATTTGTGAGAGAAGGGATAAGGGAACAAAAAAGAAAGTAAGAAATTTAAGTGTAAATTATTTCTTTATACATTTTCTTAATCCTCATCTGAGGACATGTGTCCAATTTCAGAGAGAAGGGAGGGAGAAGAAGGGAGGGAAACATTGACTGGTTGCCTCCTGTACATGCCCTAACTAGGGATCCAACCCACAACCTAGGCATATGCCCTGAATCGGAATCGAACAAGCAACCTCTCAGTGCCCGGGACAATACTCTAACCGAGTCATGCAGTCATGGCTTTTTATACATATTTTTTAAAGATTTTATTTATTTATTTTTTAGAGGGGGAAGAGAGGGAGAAAGAGAGGGAAAGAAACATCAGCCCGGCTGGTGTAGCTCAGTGGACTGAGCGCGGGCTGGGAACCAGAGGGTCCCGGTTCGATTCCCAGTCGGGGCACATGCCTGGGTTGCAGGCCGGACCCCGATGCAGGCCATGTGAGAGGCAACCATACATTGCTCTTTCTCCCTCCCTTCTCCTCTCTCTGAAAATAAATAAACTTTAAAAAAAAATGTTAAAATGTATTTAAAAAAAAAAAAAAAGAAACATCAACGTGTGGTTGCCCCCCACCCTGGGACCTAGCCATCCACCCAGGCATGTGCACTAGACTGGAAATCAAACTGGTAAGCCCTTGGTTCGCAGGCCAGCACTCAATCCACTGAGCCACACCAGCCAGGGCTCTTCATACATTTTTAAAACTTGTTAAAAATAGTCTTTTCAAAAAAAAAAAAAAAAAAATTTTTTTTTAAAGCAACTCCTCAAGAATTATCTCCTTTCTAATGAAACTCAAGGAAAGTTTCTGGGACAGTATTATCATAACAGCAAATATCATGGGTTCAAAAACTATTAAACTTCTTTAAACTTTAAGTCTGTATACTTTCCATAATTACAAACCAAATATTTTGTTTAATTTTTAATGAAGATACAGGAAAATGGTTTTTATAAAAGCTTGCTCTATATATAGATTTTTCACAGTACATCTATTAGACACAGTAATTACAACTAAGTTCAGTGCATGACTTCATAATTGAAAGGAATCAAGTCCCTTAATGTTCTACTATTTTTTTATGTAATAATCATTGTTGGCTAATAAAAAAAAAGGCTGAAACCAATGATAGTGAGAGAACAATCAGAGCACATGGCATTAATACCAACCAACCAACTTTAACACGTGCATTCAAGCCATTCGTCCGCGCACTATTTTCAAGGCCCTACCCTCAGAGACATTTTTTCTATTCTCCAAATTTTAATAATTGTACTAAATCTTCTTTTTCCCATCTGTTTTTTATAATTCCATGCATCTACTGGAACATTAGAACAAAACCATTCTTTTAAAATGTTTTAGAAAGGCAAAAGTATGCCCATTAAGAAACTTTTCAAGTTGAAATTTAAAAAATCACATACATGTACTTACCTTGAAAGGCTTATCTCCACTGTGTGTCAGCATATGCCTCTGTAACCAACTCTGACTGGTTGACGGTGTGTTATATACTTTACAACCTTTCCATAAGCAAACAAATACCTGTTGAAAGAAGAGCCATAATAATTTCCATTACTTATTTCAACAAAGTTTATTCCTTGAAGCTCAAATGAACATGTTGCTAGTCTTCAATTGGCAAAAAGAGCCATTTAATGTATGAGTCAATCAAATGCTTAATGTTAGACTTTCTGAACTTCCAGGACGAGGGGCTATTTTAACCCTTCCCCTTTAAGGCTGTTGTCCATGCCCTCAATAAGGACCTAATAAATGTTAATTAGTGGATACTGATACTTTCATCCTAAAAGAATAAGTAATGCAATTAAACTATCAAATTACAATTGCCCTGCTCCTGAATTCCTATTTTCACATGCACACTTATTCTTACATTATCCTATTCATTAAAAATGATTTTTAAATACCTTGAATAGGAACCAATGCAAAACGTCAAATTAAAGTAATTGCAAAAGCAATGGGCATGAGCTACTCTATCACTATAATAGACACACATGCTTGGGTTCAAGCAACCATGACTGGGTTTGGAAAAGAACAAGTCTGTCAACTTACAATCGAATCCTTTATCATTTTCCTACTAGTGAGGTATCAATTTCCTAACTGATTATATTTCCATCAAGCTGAACACTAAAATGGATTCCTAATATTGGCAAGAGAAATATTAATCTATATAATCATTACCTTCAAAGTACAATTTCTACACTCTGTTCTTTTCTGGGGTAAGAACAGTTACAACTAGAGCCACACTTTGAAGACTATAATGTATTAACTATACTATAGAACAGAGACAAGAGACATAAAGAACTGAGAAAAAAATTTTTAAAGTTCATTCAAAATAAATTTTTTTAAAATCTAGAAAAATCAATGACCTAAAAAAACTGAGATCAGTTTTTATAAAAACCAGAACCATTTGACATCAGATAGGTCTAAAGAGGCAACACTGCTGCTGTTGCTGGCTGACGCGACTACCCAGGGAAAGCTCTCGCATATCCTGCCCCACAACAGATTCGCTGGTTTAAGTTAAGAGATATAAAAGTCATTAACATTTCCTCCTTCGTAACTTAAAATTCCTGTTTAAGGAATACTAAATACATGTTTATAAAATAATTCCTGAAGTTGCCAGAATTAAAAGTTACTTTTTAAATGAATTAAGGGGGGGAAACGGTGAAGCTACACCTATGTGTTACAGAAATTAATTCAATAAGATTTGATAATCACATACAGATAATTGATGCTATCTATCAACTTCCTGACTCATGACTTACTAGACTCTCAAAGTCTTAAATTTTCCATCCAAGTAATAAACAGGAATCAGAGCTTGGTTTAAAATTCTCACAAGTCATACCCCCAAAACAAAAATGCCTTAAAACAAGTATTTGGGAACAAAATTAACATAATTCATGTAATAACTTTTATAGAATTTAGTTGCTGTAACTCTCAAGCGACACTTGTGCTGAAGTACAATACCCTCCAAAAAAGATCAGAAAAATAGTCAAACTCAGCACTAACCTAGTATTATCCAACCACTACATTAAAGAAATCATAAATCTCCTATGAAAAAACATAATTATGGAGGCAATGGCAGATCCTGTAATTTCATCAGATAATAGCCTTAACTGTAAGTAGGTATCGTCCAGATTCTAGATGGAATCATGTCTAGTAACACTATTAGGGCAACACCTTCAGGTTCAAAGAAAAACCATAACCTTCAACTTAGTAAATATTTTAGGAAATGAAGTAAGTGTAAAAAGACCAAAGCTAAGTATGGTTAGTCATATTTGGGTGAAATACTTGTGACATACTTGAAGAATAATTAGGGGGAAAGGAGGAGGAAGCAATAAACTTGCACAAAGATAGTCTTGATATACAAAATGGCACTAAAACTCCACATCAAGGGTCCACAAAAACCACAAAATTTTAAAAGCTAAATTTTCTTTCCTAATATATATCAGAAAAACCCTTTGATAAAACTGGTAGTCCAAAATCTGACAAAAGGATTTTTATTCAAGCCTCAGATTTTTTGATGCCAATACATGAAAAACATTTTTACACCCTAATTTTTAGAAACGTTCTCATTGCAAAATACACCCTGAAAACCAAACACCATAGGAATTAAGCCCAAATACAAAAGGAATTATTCAAAAATAAAATCTCTCATGGTTCTTCTATACTATGTTAAAGTGAATGGAAATTTAGCAATACTAATTAGAATACTGAGGTACAGAGGTTCCTAGCCCAGTCTACTCTCACAATAGACTTACATTAAGTGGGTTGTATTTGATGTTACAGAAACAGAAAAAAACGAAAGTAAATGACTAAATTCTATCCAGCTTCCACACTTCCCAATTATGTAACATTAGGAGAATCACAACAGACACTATGAACACACATTTGGTAACTCCAAAACATGATAAAAGTGCAAAATGATAGATATTCTCTAAGCAAGACTGACAGGAAAACTGTGTTCAGATATTGGAGACCCTTCTCAAAACCACCACCACCAGATTTTTCTGCCACTAAGGGAGGGGAAAAAACAAAAAAGAAGCATTGCCCAATGAAAGAACAGATCAAAACTCCAGAAAAAGAGCTAAACAAAATGGAGAGAAGCAATCTATCAGATGCAGAGTTCAAAACACTGGTTATACTGATGCCCAACGAACCTACTGAGGACCTCAACAGCATGAAAAAGACCCAGCCAGAAATAAAGGATACACTAAGTGAAATAACAATTTACAGGGAAACAACAGTAGAGAGGATGAAGCAAAGAATCAAATCAATGATTTGGAAAGTAAGGAAGCAAAAAATAACCCATCAGAACAAGAAGAAAAAAGAATAAAAAAAATAATGGGGATAGTACAAGCAGCCTCTGGGAAAACTTTAAGTGGAAAAGAGGAAGAGCAAGGAATTGGAAATCTATTTGAAAAAATAACGAAAGAAAACTTCCCCAATTTGGTGAAGGAAATAGACATGCAAGTCCAGGAAGCACAGAGAGTCCCAAACAAGGTGGATACTAAGAGGCCCACTCCAAAACACATCATAATTAAAATTCCAAAGGTTAAAGATTAAGAGAGAATCTTAAAAGCAGCAAGAGAAAAGCAGTTAGTTACCTACAGGGAGCTGCCATGAGACCATCAGCTGATTTCTCAAAAGAAACTTTGCAGACAAGCAGGGACTGGCAACAAGTATTCAAAGTGATGAAAGGCAAGGACCTACTTCCAAGATTGCTCTACCCAGCAAAGCTATAATGTAGAATCAAAGGGCAGATAAAGAGCTTCCCAGACAAGAAGAAACTAAAGCAGTTCATCACCAAACCATTATCATATAAAATGTTAAAGGAACTTATATAAGAAAAAGATCAAAACTATAAACAATGAAATGGCAATAAATACATTATCTATCAACAACTGAATCAAAAGCTAAACTAAGCAAACATGAAGAACAGAGACAGAATCATGGATACAAAGAGCATTTTCATGTTGCCAGATGGGAAGGAGGTGTGGAGGAATGGGTGAGGTGAGGGGATTAATAAGTACAAACAGCCCTGGCTGGTGTGGCTCAGTGGATTGAGTGCCAGCCTCAATCCACTTGCAATCCACTTGCGAACCAAAGGGTCACTGGTTGATTCCCAGTCAGGGCACATGCCTGGGCTGCAGGCCAGGTTCCCAGTAGAGGGCACAGGACAGGCAGCCACACACTGATATTTCTCTCCCTCTCTCCAAAAATAAATAAAAATAAGTACAAACATGTAGTTACAGAATAGACATGGGTATGTAAAGGACAGCATAGGAAATGGAGTAGCCAAAGAATGTATGAACATGACCCATGGACATGAGCAATGGTGTGGAACTGTCTGACGGAGTGGATGGTGCTGGGTAGATGGGGGTAAAGGAGGGGAAAATCAGGACAACTGTAACAGCATAATTGATTAAATACAATTTATTTTTAAAGATTTTATTTATTTATATTTAGACAGAAGATAAGGGAGGGAGAAAGAGAGGGAGAGAAACATCAATGTGCAGCTGCCTCTCATGTGGCCCCCACTGGGCATCTGGCCTGCAATCCAGGCATGTGCCCTGACTGGGAATCGAACCAGCAATCCTTTGGTTAGCAGCCCAAGCTCAATCCACTGAGCTACACCAGCCAGGGCAATACAATTTTTCTTTAAAAAGCATTATACAACCATTAAAAGAGTATTTTGAAACTACCAAAAAATCCTATAATATACAATGACCTAACTTGTAAGATATACAGGTCAACAATTTCAATGTTACAGGGATACTTTCTGCTGGGAACTCCCCTAGGAAACTACTAGCCCTGGCTGATGTGGCTCAGTAAATTGAGCACTGGCCTGTGAACCGAAAGGTTGCTGGTTTGATTCCTAGTTGGGGCACCTGCCTGGGTTTGGGGCCAAGTCTCCTGTTGGGGGCATGTGAGAAGCAACCTATTGACGTTTCTCACTCACACTGCTCTTTCTCTCCCTTTCTTTCTCCTTCCCTTCTCCTCTCTCTAAAAGTAAATAAATAAGAAAATCTAATTCAGTACTGTCAGAATAGGTGAGCCTTACCTTCAGAAAATACAATGTAACTCGACAGAGTTTATGTATGCATAAAGAAAATTACTCAGTGATTATTAGTAAATTAGAAATCAGCCAAATATATTCTAAATACAGAGTCAGCAAGCAGTATAAGTTACAATGCCCAAATCTAGGGGTGGAGGGGCTAGTTTTACCAATAAATTAAATTCCTTTGGCAATAAAATATGACACAAAAAGATATCCCTCTCTCTAAAAAATCAATAAATTTTTTAAAAACCTCAAATTACCAAAAAACCCTCAAATTACAGTAATGAAATATTTTTCATTGGCAATCAAAATGCAAAGCGACCTCCTAAGACTGATATCACTTCCTAGCTGCAGTCTGATTTGACTTTGAGAGTCTAAAAGTGCCATTTTATGTAAGGTAAAGTTAACTGGTCTCATTCAAGTCTCTGAATATCCTACGACTTCCCCACCCTCAATCTCCCTCAGGCCCTCTCCCCGCAAACACACTAAAGAACATATACAAAAGTAAACGTAATAAAATGGCACATGGAAAATAACTCTCGCATCAAGGAACATGAACATATGTCTTTCTGGCAACTGTTTTTAAATAAGTAGTTGTAACAGAAAGAATAAAAGACTGATGAATCTTACTGAACCACTGAAATCCTAGAAGATGAAGTTCCCCACCTACCAAGCGTAGGTGTGTATCAACAGGACACTGGGGTTTGAAATTTGATTAGTAAAATAGCTCAGTCTACGTTTGGAAATGCAGTCATACATGAAAGTAAGGACCCCACAACACAACTCTTATTACACTCAACAGGAAAGATTCGTTTTTTTGCCTGTTTTTATTTTTTAAATAGGAGAAAATTCTCTCATGATTTTTTAAAAGGTATATTATAATTCAGTACTTAAGTGGTTAGTAAAACTTTTAATATAGAGTTAAGTATCTAACCACTTTGATACAGGTTAGGAAAACCTAACTCCACCTGTTTTTGCCTACAAAGTCCACGTAACATAGCAACATATAGTTTAAAGGAGGTAAAGTTTTTAAGCTCTTATATGATGGTTTTTGTTTTTTCCAGGGTGAAGATCAGAGTTGGATGAGAAAAAATAAGAATTAATATAGTACTGCTAACTACTGCTCCAAAAAAACTGTTACCTTTCAAAAATTAGAAGCACTAGGTCCTCTATAGTTACCAATTTTTTCCTCATTTGTTTCTATTCCATTACAATAGTTTAACACTTAGGGTAGAAAAAAGAAATTAAAAATCTAAAAAGATAATTATGTGATCAAAATCTGCTGTTTTCCACCTATGTGCAGTATCTAGAATAGTCATTTTATACAAAGACAGCAGAGTAACAGTTATCAAGGGCTGGGGAAGGGAGGATAAGGAAGTTAGTGCGTAATGGGTACAGATTTCAGTTTGGGATAATGAAAAAGTTTTGGAGATGGATAGCGGTGATGGTTGCACAACACTGTAAATATACTAATGCCACTCAACTGTACACTTAAAAACAGTTAAATCTAATGAACAAACTGAGCAAGGAAAACAGAGCTAGACAGCAGGATGACAGCTAAGGGGAGGGGTGGAAGGACTGAGTGAAAAAGAAAAAGGACTCCTGGACATAGACAACAGTGTAGTGATTGTAGAGGTAGGGGGATGCGAGGTTAAGGGGACTAAATGGTAATGAGAAAAAAGAAAAAAGTTTTAAAAAGAGAGAGAAAAATAAAGTTCCAAACTTCAAAGAGGCCATTTAAAAAAGAAAAGTTCTGACCAACAACTACTCTATTTTAAAGTGCAAAACCAGATCAAGATTTCCTATGCTATATAGTATCAGATTTTCAAATTCTCATTCATACTTGCATTCTGAAAGCCTAATCTATATATATATATTAATGATTGGTATGCAAAAATACTTGGGATGTATTTTCTACATTTCTCCAATACATCTTTCACGTTTCAATCAATGCCCTCCAAAAATGAAGACTCCTTTCTGTGGTCAAAATAGCATTACTCTTAAAATTAGCCAGAGAATCTTATTTGTAATGAAGTGATTTTATGAATAAGGGTTCAAGAAATGACATGGGGTTTTTCATTTCCACAAGGTCATACTTATTATAGAAATAAGCAAGACTTCAAGTCTAGCTCTGTATTATCAATAAGGTACAAGTAGTTGTAGTGATTATATGCTACATTCAGTCTGTAACTCCATTTTTTTCTACAAATCTATAAAGAGCTGAAAACATCCTCATAAGTCTATGTGCCAACTCAACTTGTAGGATCCACAACTTATAAATGCAAAATTGTACCATGCCTTTGAAGAAAAGCCCAGAGATCTTCTACATAGCTCATGATTCAATAAATAGCTGCTAAGTCAAGCATCATGCCATGGCTCAAAAGACTACTGTAGTGATACGGAACACGTGGCATCAAACACAGGCTCACAAAAGGCAACTTGGTAATGACCAGGAAACCAACCTGGTTAACTAAGTAAGTTCACATCAAAAACCTTACTGGAAGGCAGGAAAAGTGTTACCAAAATTGCCTAACCAATGAGATGGTTATATAGTAAAAAAAACATATGATGGACACAATTCATTAATACACCATCTGATATCAACCTAGACACCACATATATTAAATCTAATAGTAAGACAAATGTTTACTTATCAAGCTTGAGTAATCAAAAAACTGCTGATATAACATTTTGTGATAACAGCAAATACTTCTTAAAAAGAAATTTTAAATCCAATACCAAGAATTAAAATTTTAGGGGTACTTATATGATTTCATGTTTTGTTTTGTCTTTTAAAAATCCATAATACAATCTAATTATCAATACAACCTTGGAAACAGTTGCCTACTCTCTTAAACCCTGATAATTTTAGCCATTTTAGTATTAGTATATTTCACACAGTGATGACAGAGAGATGGGAAATGTGTGGCCTGATAAATTATCTGTATTTACAATGTGACATTAATTTCTAGAAAATGTAATGAACATGATAACTGTTCAGGACAAACCTAGATAAAGCTGAAAAAATTATAACTATTATAAATAATATTATAAATATCTTGGTCCATTATACTTTGATTCACCTAATTTGCTTAGCTCTTTACTCACTAACTATATGAACTGACACTATTAAATGTATTCCTGAAAGGTTATAGGTCAATACTGACTAATCAAAACTTTTTATCTAAGCCAGCTGTGACAAGACCTGATAAAGAAGATCAATTTTCACTCACAAATAATGAGTGCAGGTTGTCACTTAATAGGATTGTATATACTAATCCTGGTATCAATATCTCTCCAGTTAATTTCAGCATTGGGGGCAATGTAGGACTACTCTAACGGAAATCCTAAACAGTGAGAATTCCTAAATGTCCTCAACTTGAAATCTCAGAACCTTGAAATACACTGTATTCATTTGTTAATATTCCCACTATATTTTAGGAAGTCTTATTTCCTCAAAGTATAGACCTAAGAGTAAATTAAAGTCCAACACATCATAAGTTCTATTTAATTTGATTCCATCAAGTATGTGGAAGTCTGTAAATAAAAGGAAAAAAAAAAACATCTGAAAAAATAAAGCCTGTGTAAAAACAATCCCAAATTACTTTGAGAAAAAAATAAGCCTAACTAACAATTACAAATTAATGAAACTAATAAAAACAGGGAGTAAAAAAAGAAATGATAAAACCAACCCCTCCTCGCTGACCATCTACATGTATGGAACGGATGTGATCTGCCAGATCTGGACTAGAGTTGAAGCAAGCCTGGCACTGGTCCCAACAACAATTATAGGCAATATTTTTGCTTGAAGAAGTAGTGCTTCCTTGTCCATTCATCATTGCTGGAGTTGAACGCCCACTGGAAATTGTGCTGTCTACATCCATTATAGTACTGCTTATGCTACAAAAGAAGAAAAAAGGCTGTGTTATTCCTAGAAATTCACTAACATGAATATGATCTTATAAATATTTAATTAAGATTATCACCTGACATTGTGCTCCAAAGTATACTACCCACATTTTCCATCACAAAATAACACTGCTTTGGACTTATTTAGTTGGCAATAAAGTACAAGTAAAGATGCTAGTAACCTCAAAAGCCAGATATGTATGGAATAATTTAAGCACCTTTTGGCAGACATGAACTCCCAGATACTATACCCTACAAAAACATACACACACATACACACAGCTCATCGCATTTCATCCCTTCCATAGTCTAAGCAGGATAAAGTAACAGTTTCCAGCTGTAAGTAATTCAGAATCAAAAGACTATCTTTACAGTTTGCAAATCCCTAGTTGACCTGACATCTTTTCGTCTATTCACTAATCTGAGAATACAACTGCTGCCACATCCTACCTCTTTCCATCTCAAGTAAGTTGGGAAATTCTGCTGTATTTTCCCCTCTAAATAAAAAAGCAGAAGAGAGAACAGTTTCTCTGATTTTACCCAATTCCAAATCAAATGTCTTGTTTTTTTAACTAATCTCCATCCACCAAAAAACTGAAAATGCCAATCAATCCCTTTTACTTTTTATTTACTAAGCAAAGTATTACATATTAGTGGCCTCTCTATTTATGAAAAATTATATTAGTAATAAAAGGTACTGCTCAAAATTTCACATCTTAATGAAATTTACATACTTTTGCCTTCATTTTAAAAGCAATTTACTGTTTTTCTCCAATTATCTTCCCAACAGAGAAACTACATAGAAGTAGCTTCAATTATAGAATGGTAAACAGAAAGAATGTTTTCAGACTAAACCAAAAGCTATCTACATCAGTTTATAATATAAGTATCAGTAAATTATAAAAATTATATTATATTTAGGGGTATGTTTCCCTACCTCAAGTTTCTATTACAGAAAACTGCAAAGATGCAGAAAAGTTTCTCTAAATCTGAACTCAACAGTAAGTATATGCTGTCCTATTAGTTGTTTGTAAGTAGTTGTTTGAATTTTGCTCAATCATCTGCAAGTTGCAAACATACTTCAACCACAATCATTTCAGCACATGCCTTCTAAAAATAAGAACATTCACTTATGCCATTTAAAACTTATTTGCTGCCCTGGCTGGTGTGGCTCAGTGGTTGAGTGCTGGCCTGTGAACCAAAGGGTCACCAGTTGGATTCCCAGTCTAGGGCACATGCCTGGGTTGCAGGCCAGGTCCCAGTAGGGGGGCGCAAGAGAGGCAACCACCCATTGATATTTCTCTCCTTCCCTTCCTCTCCGTCTAAAAATAAATAAAATCTTAAAAAAAAAAAAAAAAAAAACTTTTCTCACACCTGAATCAGAACCTTTTAAGTAAGCTTAATGACTTGTGCCTAACATCAAATGCACCCTAAAAGGTAGCAAAAATGTTCCTGTATGATGCTTCAGATACCAAAAATGTCTCAGATTTTTCTTTATAGGATATTCACATATTTAAGTTCATCTGGATATCTATCTACCAGTGAATATATAGAGTCCAATTGCAACTCTAAAACATCATTCTAAAACTTTGTGATCTCTTTAAAACTCTCAAATGCAAAAAAGCTCTTGAATATCTGAATATTTATTCATAAATTGTTTTTGCAGAAGTAAATTCTGGGTATGGCAGTTTTCCTATACTAAAATACAAACGTTTTGCCCTGACTGGTGTGGCTCAGATGGTTGGGTGTCGTAAGGCAAAGCTAAGGGTAGCCAGCTGATTCCTGGTCAGGGCACACACCTGGGTTGTACGTTCGGTCCCACAAGAGGCAACCAAGCAATATTTCTTTCTCACATTGATATTTTTCTCCCTCGCTCTCCCCCTCTGCCCCTCTCTAAAAATAAATATTTTTTTAAAAAATAAAAAATATAATACAAATGGTTTAAGCCCTAGAAATTTCAAGTTCATGAGGCCCTTAACTGTTATATGGTTATCTATTTTCCTTATCATTTGCAATATATATTTTAAAACATTTTAACTGTTAAGCTCATACTCTTGTAAGCCATACTAATTAACTAAAGGCAAATAAAATATTAACAACTTTAACAATCAACCACACTCAATATATAAAGAACAATCTTGGGAAAAGCAGTAAATCTCAGTGATCTATTATGGTACAATCTCAAAGGTAAAGTAAAAAAAAAACAACAAAAAACCCCACCCTGGCTGGTGTGGCTCAGTGGATTGATCACTGGCCTGTGAACCAAAAGGTCACTGGTTCAACTCCCTGTCAGGGCACATGCCTGGGTTACTGACCAGGTCCCGAGTTTGGGGGTGAGCAAGAGGCAACCAATCAATGTTTCCCTCACACATCAATGTTTCTCTCCCTCTTCCTTCCTCCCTTCTCCTCTCTCTAAAAGTAGGTAACATCTTAAAAAAACAAAACAAAAAACACATGCACACACAAGTGCAGTGTAGTAAGGTTCCCATTTGCATACCTAAGTAGAGGAAGGAGACAGATTTAGACACTACTATCCTCTAGAGGCAAACTCTCTTTTAAAGGATACACACAACACAGATGTTGGGGTTGGGAGAGTGGCATAGGAGAGAAACTTTCACTGTACATGTCCTTGCACTGTATATATATCCTTTTGTATCATTTTTAACCACAAAACTCTACTAATTGTAGTTTCAAGTCCAAAATGAATTAAAAATGAAACCAAATCAATCATCTTTAAATTGAACAAAGTAATGCAAGGTCAAGATACTCATATACTTATGATAAACCCAACCAGCAATATACAGCCTATCTACACAGTGCTTAGCATACTTTTGCTTATTAAGTTTACCACTGAATGTAAGTCTTACAAATCCAAGTATCTATGAAAATGCCCTGGCCAAGTTGCTCAGTTGGTCAGAGCAACATTCCCATATTCCAAGGTTGTGGGTTCAATCCCCAGTCAGGGCACATATAAGAATCAACCAATGAATGCATTAATAAGTGGAACAACAAATTGATGTCTCTCTCTATATATAAAATCAATTTTAAAAAATCTCTGAACACTAAAGCATTGTTTAATCAGTCTACATGCAATTTCACTCACTTAAAAAACAGTACTTCAGCCTGGCTGGTGTAGCTCAGTGGATTGAGCTCGGGCCTGTGAACCAAAGGGTCACGGTTCAATTCCCAGTCAGGGCACATGCCTGGGTTGCAGGCCAGGTCCCCAGCAAGGGACATGCGAGATGCAACCACACAGTGATGTTTCTCTTCCTCTCTTTATCCTTCTCTAAAAATAAATAAATAAAAATCTTAAAAAAAAAAGTCAACATATCAAAATGTAAAAAAACAACAACAAAAAAAAAACAGTACTTCATTTGAATATACATCCTAATAACAGGACAGTATAGCATTGGCTAGTGTGGCTCAGCTGATTGAAGCATCATCCTGTAAACCAAAAAGTCACAGGTTCAATTCCTGGTCAGGGCAAAAGCCTAGGGTGCAGGTTCTGCCCCCAGCTGGGGCATGTATGAGAGGCAACCAACTGATGTTTCTCTCTCTCCCTCCCTTCCCCTCTCTCTAAAATCACTGAGCATGTTCTCAGGTGAGGATAAAAAAAAAAAAAAAAAAAGAGGACAGTATAATGCAGGTGTTGAGCATGAACTCTGTCATCACTGGCACCTAAGGTACAAATGCAATAGCACAGATAAGGGGCAGGTCCCATGCCCTGAAGACTTGACAGACACTTCGCCCTATGTACAGCCTCCCCACAGAGGTTCCCATAGCCAAGCGGGAACTGCAGTCCTGCTTCACAACCCCTCTTAAAATCTCCAGCTTCTAGAAGTGTCCAATACTATACCCAAAGGCTCCCTCTTGGCCGCAGATCCATGCTGGAGTCAGTGATTCTCTCCATCCTGTAAACTAATGAAGGCAACAGCCCTAACACAGGGGAGCACAGGAGACAAGTTACAGGTGATTTCTGATTTTGACAGGATCCTAAGCTAGAGATTTCACAGAAAGTAGTGTCCTTCTTCCCCTAACAGTAACATGACAAGATGAGCAGAACTAGAAAGTAACGTTCCACCTGATCTTATAAAATTTCTAGGATCAAACATTCCTAATCGGTTCTTTTTACCAGTGAACACTTACTGATCCTGTAAAATGTGAACAAAGCAGCCTGGTATTTGGAAAAAAAACCTAAGCCAGAAAAAGCATTCACACTGTTCGGATAGTTTCAATAACCTAAAACAGTGATTCTCGAACTAGCATCTATATGAACCACCTGAAATCTTATTAATTGCAGATTTATTCATTGGGTTTGGGGTAGGACCTGAGATACTACTGGACTGGCCATAAAGCTCATTAGGTAAGATGGCTCTAGCAGCACTCTGTTGTCTTTAACTTCACTCGAAACAATTCTGTTAGACTGTATTGTGACAGCTGTCCTGTCAGTGTGGGTTTAAAAAAACAATCAAAATTGGTGAATTACTGTTAGCCATCTTAATACTGAAGATAAAAGAAAATACACATTTTTGGCATATTGTGCTTTATTATTTCAAGAAAGGTAAAAGTACAACTGAAATGCAAAAAAAAGATTTGTGTGCTATATGGAGAAGGTGCTGTGACCAATCAGACATGTCAAGAGTGGTTTGCTAAGTTTCATGCTGGAGATTTCTCACTGAACAATGCTCCAAATCCAGCAGACCAGCTGAAGTTGACAGCAATCAAATCAAGACATTAATTGAGAACAATCAATGTTATACCACATGGGAGATAACCAACATATTCAAAATATACAAATCAATGAAGTTATTGGTGAAAATGAAAAATGTGTCTTATTTTATGGGGGAAAAATACGAATCTTTTGGCCAACAAAATATATTTTTAACAAGCATCTGCTTGATACTGCTGCTACATTTTAAGTAGCAAACTTTAAAAGATCTCATTCACTATTATTATACAACTGAGACTAACCAAACTAAGGAAGTATCTCATAGAATAATAAACTAAAGCATAATAAACTAACACACAGTCTCTGACAACAGAAAACCCGTAAGTTTCAAAAAATAAACACACATGCACACATAGTTAGAGAATCCAATGAAATATTTAAGAAAGGATATGAGATATTTTCATGTCCTTCCCTAAATATTCCCTTTCTCCACTTTTCCGTGGACCTTGTTAAGAAACCATTTGGCAGATCAGTTTTCTATCCCAACATCTAGAGTAACTAAGTATATGGAATTTACAGAAACGGTTTCCCTTAGGAAACCAACTAAGGGCCAACTCACTCATACATACAAGAATAGTCACTTCTGTAAGAACTCAAATTACTGCCAAGCAAAACATCTGCTTGGTGGATTTGGCCATGGCTGAAGAGGATGCCAACACTAAAAAGTAAAGATCTGCTTGCTGCCCTGGCTGGTGTGGCTCAGTGGACTGCGTGCCACCCTATGTTCCAAACAGTCGCTGGTTCAATTCTCCGTCAGGGCACATACCTGGGTTGTGGGCCAGGTCCCCTGTAGAGAGCACATGAGAGGAAATCACACATTGACGTTTCTCTCCCTCTCTTTGTCCTTCCCTTTCCCCTCTCTAAAAATAAATAAAATCTTAAAAAAAAAAAAAAAAACCCGCTTGCTAAATAACGAGATACAGGAGCAGAGAAAATAATACACAGATCCTAAGTTATCGTGATGAAGGAGGACAAGACCATGGTCTCAGTCTAACAGAAGAAGAACAAATTATTGATATGATTTCAGAGTCCACACTGCAGATATCACTGGTCAAGTTTTGGCATATTATCAAATAGCCACAGAATTATCTGAAATGTCTATTAAAATACCCCTTCCTTCTCTACTAAGTTATCTTTATGGAGCCAAATTTTCTTCACAAAGTTCGACCAACCTAATTCACTGGAACAGACTGAATGCAGAACATATATAAGAAACTAGCTATTAAGCCAGATCTTAAAGACATTAAATATAAAACAACATCACTTCTATACCTTTAATTGGAAAAGTTATTTTCACATTAAAAAGAATACTGTTTAGGTTATATATAATTGGGTTTTTTGGGGGTTTTTTTCCCAAAGATTTCATTTATTTTTAGAGAGGAAGGGAGGGAGAGAAACAACATGGTTGCCTCCCACATGGCCCCCACTGGGGACCTGGCCCACAACCCAGGCATGTGCCCCGACTGGGAATTGAACCGGGACCCTCTGGTTCCCAGCCCGTGCTCAATCCACTGAGCTACACCAGCCAGGGCTAATTAGTTTATTTTTAAATTAATATTTTTAAAGTTCTTGGTTTTAATTTCTAATCCTGTAATAGTGATAAACATAACCAGTATAAACAAAAGCTCTTTAGATTCTTCAGTAACTTTAACAGCTTTATCGATGTATGTCATATTCCTCAATATTTAAGAAAGTATTATTAATAGCAAAACGTTTGAGAACCACTGCTCTAGACTATATGTGGAACAAAGATTAAATGTGTCTTGAATGGAAAAAGTATGTTTCTGACCTGAAATATTTTTATTTTATTCTGAGGTTAATTGCTGAATTGGAAATTCATTCTGAGGTCAAACGGGTAGAGACAGCTTTATATGCAGTCTTTTCAGCGATCTGTGAGGAAATTAATTTGTGTTGTGGCTTTTCCTTGGTCCTTTTCTTCTTTCCCCTGCTTTGAAATGATTTCTAGGCTAGTGAAATGTCTAACTTTAAAGGAGAGCTGAGCCCTGGCTCATGTGGCTCAGTGCATTGAGTGCTAACCTGTGAACCAAAAGTTGCCAGTTCGATTCCAAGTCAGGGCAAATGCTTGGGTTGTAGGCCAGGTCCCCCATTGGGGACATGCAAGAGGTAACCTTCTCTCACATATCAATGTTCCTCTTCCTCCCTTCCCTTCGCTCTAAAAAAATAAATAAAATCTAAATTCATCTAAAAGCTTTACTCTTCTGATTGACTTTATAAATTAAGATTAAATTTTTAAACCTATAAAAATACTAACAAAATACCATTTTAACATGCCTTCTGCATTGGCATTCCATATAAAATTTCATTTGGGAAAAAGTTTCATTGACTACTCAAAGCCTATAAATTGTTTTTAGATTGTTTATTTTCTCAGCCACAGACCTAGAAATTGCCAATAGCACTTTCACAGTAAAAGTTTAGAAACCACTGAGCTACCTTATATACAAAGTGACAGAAAGAATAAAATGTACCATAAACAAAGGTAGTAGGAAAACAGTACAAGCATGGCATCTAACCACTTTCTTCGGGATCTGGAAGTTATTGAGATTCCACAAAAGAACCTCCTTGCTCTCTAGTGGAGCAGGCTGTTTTATTTTGTTCTATCAATGACAAGCAACATTTAGGTAGTCTTCAGTTCATAATCTGTATCTTAATTATTATAAAAACAAATACTCTATAACTCTAATAGTTTAAGAATGGAATATGGTTGCCATGACCGGTGTGGCTCAGTTGGTTGGGCATGGACCTAAAAAGTGAAAGGTTGCTGGTTCAATTCCTGGTCAGTGCAAATGTCTGGGTTACAGGCTCAGCCCCTGGTTGAGGTGCATATGACAGGCAGCCAATTGATGTTTCTCTCCCTCTCATCCTCTCTCTCTAAAAACAAATAAAGAAAATCTTAAAAAAAAAAAAAGAAAAGGAACATGGCCTTCCGTACGAAATGAAGAAAAGTGTCATGAAATAAGGGGACAGTAACTCTACTGGTCTAAGGAATATTTAACAGGGTACTATAAAATTAGTTTTGTAACTGGCTATAAGCTTGTGATGGAAGTATACTATGTATAGTTTTCAAAGTATTTATCGAATTGTAGGTAAACAAAATAACCACACACAGGAGAGTCCTAATCTAATCATGTAACAAGGGAAGCTGTTTTTCAGCTAACAGGCAATGTTCCTTTCATCCATTAAAAACTGCCACTCTCTACTCGGAAGTTTATTCTCTCTCTGCTATATACTTATAATCAAATTATTAAAGCTTAAAATTCAAAAAAGTGCAAAGCATTTAAGAGGATTTTATATTTTTGAATAGTCTGAAATTGTATACCAGATATTAAACACTTTTGAGTATGGCACTCTTTACCTGAGTTACCCACACCATTTCTCACACCCATCTGTTGAAGTGGAAAATCATTTTGTGCCCTGCTCCTTATTTTAGGCATTGGCAAAGGAATTAAAAGCTAAAACTTAACCATTAAAAGAAACAGGTTCCTTCAAAAAAACTATAAACTGCCTGTTACATTTTATGACTTTCTCTTAAGGAAAAAGTGGGATTATGTAACTTACTACATCGAAATGTGTATCACAAAAGACACTCTAAATCTGACTTCCCATTGTTTGTTTGTTTTTTTCCAGATTTATTTATTTATTTTTAGAGAGCGGGGAAAGGAGGAAGAAAGGCAGAGAAACATTGATTGGTTGCTTCTCGTACCCCCAACTGGGGACCTGGTCTACAACCCAGGCAAGTGCCCTGACCCAGACTACAACCCACAACCTTTGACCTTTCGGTTTGCAGGACCACATCCAACCCACTCAGCTACACCACTCTGGGCTGACTTCCCACTCTATATCATAGCAGCTTACTATTTGCTGTATGTCCTGAGTTATTCTATGTGCTTGTGTAAGACTGTATTTTCTTCTTAAGATAGCTACACCAATAATTTACACCTTCCCACATCTTCTTCTTACAATGTAGCCATCAAGGGGAGTTTATATTGCCTCCCCTTGAATCAGAGCAGGCCAGAACTACTACAGAAGTTATGGTACCACCAGACTTCTACAGCTGAGTCATAAAGACAATACAGCTTCAGCCTGGCTGTCTCTCAGAACACACAATTTGGGGGCCCTGAACTACCATGTAAAGCAGTATGACTGACTCCCCTGAAGCCACCAGGCAGAAGAGATCCTGTAAACAAAGCACACAGGGATAAAGAGGGATGCGGGGGAGCCACGGCTGTTCGAGTGCCCAGCTGTCTGAGTCTTCTCAGCCCAGCAACCACAGAGACGACAGATACAGGAGTGAGTTTTCTGGTGATTGCAGTCTCCAGCCTTTACACTACTCCAAGCTGTCACCAAGTGAAGCAGGAGTGATCTAATCAGGCCAAACCCTGCTCGGATTGTAGATCTGTAAGCAAAATCACTGTTTTGAACCATTAAATGTTAAGAGCTGATTGTCATGCAGCCATACTCACTGAAACAATGCTTGACATGCACTAACTCATTTAATGTTTACAACAACCAAACGAGATGAGAGAAACAGACACAAAAATTATGTGACTTGCCCAAAGTCACACAAGAACAGCTAATGCCAAAAAATTTAATTGCCACATTTATAAATGTGGGTATTTAAGAAATACTGAAATGCAGCCAATATTATAAGTCAAAATAACTGGCACTCAATTTCATCTGGTATGCACATACAAGAAATTTTTTCTTTGCTTTTGTACATCAATGGTGCGCACACAAACAATATTTAGCATTTACATATAATTCAACTTACCTGGGCAAATAGTTTTACTAACAAGATAAACTATTAAATATGACTCCTACAAGTCATTTAGCCTCATAAAAAAATTAATTCAAGGTCACTCATAGAAAGCAACACTACCCTGAGGTAGAACTTGTCCAGAATTTAGAACTGAAACAGATCTTGAGCCTAACAGTGTCAACATAAAATCCAACTCCAAATATTCATTTCAGAGACAAAGAAGCAGTCACTTTAGTTTTTATTTATGAAGAACAAAATTAACTTATAAAATTGGTCTTAAATAAGATTAAGGAATTTAAGGTCACATCAGATTTCTATATGGCCAACTTGCTTTGCCTTCCAAAATGCTGTGGTACTACAAGCTTTTAGGTCTTTAAACTGGAATATAATTAGGGGGGAGAAGTAAAGAGAAAATGCCTACTTTATTATATGTGTTATATACACACAAGTCAAATTTCCCAAAGGCCCTTCCTACTCAACTAAGGTGGAAGGAATTCTGCTTCTTTCTGACCTGGTTGGTCTGTACTATGAATCACCTATAAACATCTCATGTAGAGTAAACTCCTAAACCTAGCTAGTGTGTTGCACATGATATGTTCAAACAGTTTTTAGTGACAAATGGAAGTACGATTTTTAAGTCAAGTAAAATATGTGGCTTTGTCACATGAGATAATCATCAAAATCAATTGGAGGCACACTAAAAATCATTAGTCAAAACCAAAATATTATTATTGTAATTCCAAACCATTATCACTGTAATTTAAAAAGATAAAATGGATTTTTCTAATCAAGAAAAAGACTACTCTCTATGCCCACAATTATTTCTATGAATAAAGACATAAGATTCTTCCCTCAAGACCCGGCAGCATTCACTAAATTGGCCAAGGGGGACTTTACGCAACAGTGATGAAAGCAAGCCTATGGAAAACAAGCAGGTTGTATTCTTCTACCACCACTATGCACTGTGCACATTGTTTTAAATTTGTTTCTCATCTCCACTCTATTGCACTTTAACATTACTCCACCCACATTTTTCATTCAGCTTAACAAATCAGCAAGCAATTATCTTCAAAAAGACTATAATACTAGAAACATTTTACTTCAATACGATTACACTATATGTAAGGAGTTATCTTTTACCTTCTTAAAAAGATTTGCAGGAAAATGCCTATACATGCAAAGATGGTATGTTAAAAAAAAGTATGCTATGAAAAGCAACTCTCCTAATTTTTTTAATAGAGTTTAGCTTTTTACTGAATGTGTTACAAAACAGGTTTAGTCAAAAAGACTGAAGCCCATGTCATCATCAGACTCCTCAGATTCTTCTTTCTTTGCTTCCACTTTCTTTTCCTCAACTGGGGCAGCAGCAGTGGAGGGGGCAGGACCTCCTGCTGGGGCAGGTCCACCACCCCTACACTGCAGAGGAGGCTCCCAATGTTGACACTGGCCAGGACCTTTGCAAACAAGCCTGGCTGGAAAGGTTCAACATTTACACCAGCTGCTTTAATGAGGGCACTGATCTTATCCTTGGTCACCATCACCTCACCACTGTGCAGGATAAGGGCTGAATAGATGCCGGTGAGCTGCAGGCAAGTCTAAGACAGAGGCCATGGTGTGGGCGAGTGCTGGGCAAGCGCTCCCAGGAGTGGTGCTAGTTACTGAGTGAAGTGAGGGCCTCACCCCAACACAGCCTTAGCTTCCTGGGAAGGAGGGAGCACCTTAGTGGCAGCTCAGGAAAGGGACACGACTCAGATTTTATATGGAAGCAATCACATATTCACTGTTTTTTTAACATTAGTGTTAAATTATAAAAATATTTCTAACAGAAACAACTACAGGAAGCTCTGGCCACTGTGGCTCAGTTGGTTGGAGCATCATCCTGTAAACCTAAAGGTCTCAGGTTCAATTCCCATTAAGGGCACACACCTAGGTCGCAGGTTCAATCCCAGCAACGAATGGATGTTTCTCTCTCGCATCAATATTTCTCTTTCTCTCTCTCTCTCCCCCCCACAAACTCCCCTTCCTTCTCCTCTCTCTAAAATCAATAAGCATGTCCTCGGGTAAAGGTGGAAAAAAAAATTTAATGACTACAGCAGGGCTCAACACCTCAAGACCTGTTCAAATGACTGCCAACATGAATTGAAAGCATTAAAAAGTCTATTGCTGATTCATTCACTCTCAGCACCTTAACAGATTTTATAAAAAGTAATGGCAAAAATTTTTATAATTTAGAGACAGACTAGCAAATGTACTTACTGAGATACACAAATACCCTTCTATGTGTTTTCTTGAATTGGTAACACTTCAGCTTTCTAGAATCTCAAAATATAAATGAAAAGCAGAAAGCAAGTCAGGGACTTCAAAAAGTGTTCCAAAAATAAAATGTCAATAAAGACTTTTTATTCCCTTTAAGACTAAATAACTACAACACTGAAAAATTATCTTCTATAGTTCAGTCTTAAGAGGGATCTAGGCTATAATCTATGTGTATATAAATACTAGAAATGAAAACAAGGTCATATATATATATATATATATATATATATATATAATCTGAAAAAGAAAAAGGTTAAAAATGTGAGTAGCTACTTATTTATATGATTTTAATGAAACTTCCCCGTCAAGGTTGTTAAAAGTTACAAAGGCAGTACAGTAGCTAAGACCACACAGTTAGAGCCAGAACGGCACACTCTCAAGGAGCTGTGTAACTCGGGCAAGTTATAATCGCCGTGCGCTTCCTCGCCTCACTGGTTGCTGGTGAGGATGCAATGAAGTGCACTTCGTAAAATCCTGTCAATGAGCTCTAGAGTCTGAGTCTTAAGCAAAGTAGGTAGTAGTTTTCTCCTAAAATAACATGCAATTTTTTTGTTCGGGAAGCCTGCTTCTTAAAATTGTTCATATAATCACAACTTTTTTCAAATGTTTCCACATGTTTTAAAAAATTGGGGGAACACATAAAGCAAAGAATGGTTTTCCTTGTTTCATGCAGCCACACTAATGGCAGTGAGAAAGAATAAATATGTATCAAGTACATCGATATTCAGTTGAAGTCAACCAACTACTAAATCAGTGAATTAATATAGGCAGTATAACAGATGAGTGTAAGCAGTATGTACTGGAAGTATAAAGATAAATAGGACCTGATTTTAATCTTAAAAGTGTTACAGCCCAGAGAAGACAAGCAGAAATGGATATTTCCATACAATACCGTAAGTATAAGTAGAATTCCAGTGATTTCTGAACTCAGGTAACTTTGAATCCTGAATATGACAAAGCTACATGTGCAATATTCTGGGTTTGTCTAAAGGATAGCTCCAAATTATTTTGTTTAGTCAAAACCCCTCATTCTTAAGAAAAAGAAACTGAAGTTCAGAGATATGAAATGATCTGCCAAATTTCCTGCAGGCAGGATCTAGTAAAACCAGTACTACAATATTGATTACTTATTCCCACTATTCTTTCCAGATGTATACGCATGACAAATGGGAAGGTAACTGACTCTGAATTAAATACAGCCCTACGCCCTTCCACTCCATCTCACTTACTAATAACACTAAGATATTTCTCCTATTTTACAGTATATTTCTGAGAAGTTAAATTAAAATAACCCAAGTCTTCCCCAAACTGGGGGGCTCAGTTGGCTGGAGTCTCATCTTGTACACCAAAAAGGCTGTGGGTTCCATCCCCAGTCCGGCTGCATATGAGTGGGCAGCCAATCAACATTTCTCTCTTTCTACTCCCCCTGCCTCTCTCTCTAAAACCAATAAAAACATATCTTTGGGTGAGTATTTAAAAAATAAAAAATAAATAGTCCAAGTCTTTCTGACTGACTTAAGGTTCATGTTCTTTTACTACCCAATGTTCCTTTAGTTGTTTCAGTAATAGATGAGTCTGGGGAAAAAAGGGAGAGATATTAATACAATTAAATCCCCAAGAAAAAAATGTTTACTTAGAAATAGTCTGAGTATTTGTCTTAGAGACAGCTTAGGGAAGTTGGGGGAGTTGGGGAGTCATACTTTTTCCCCCAACTTCCTCCCTAGTTCGAGTCTCTTCATTTAACACCTGCACTATTCCTCTAACCTCTTAATTGGTCTCCCAGCTCAACCTTCCTTCTCTACTTTTGCCACATATAATTAACTTCCCTGTTTCACAAGTTTCATCATTCATCCAAAATATATTTAAGAATACTTAAAATAAATGTCAAGCACTGTGCCAGGTACTGCAGACAGAGCAACGATCAAAATAGACATGGTTCCTATTCTCAGGGAGTGTACATTATAGCAGGACAGAAAGACTGAAATAATTACTCAAATTGTAATAAGGACAAAGAAGAACATAGAGTGCCAGCAATGTATCTAACAAAGAATCAGGAATCGTTTGCCTGAGAAAATGTTCAAGGTAAGACCTGAATATGACTGAGTTACAAAGACAGAAACAGCAGAGGCAAAAGAATCTAATTCACAAACCCACACTGAGAAACATGTGCACCTGTGTTGGTGTGAAAGGTCCCCCTTTAGCCATTAATTCTTTATTTCACAGTTCTAACACACATTCTCTGATCTAGGCAGAAAAGTCTCCAGAGTATGCTATGCTCTTTCCTTCATATATTTCATTGAGGCTTTCTAGAAATTTCTCTCCATCACTCTCTTAACCATAAAATCCACTTCCACACTCCCACCAAAACGTTAGTCATTCATTACAATACTCTCCCATTTTAAGTTTAAAGCACTGTGTCACAAATTTACAAATAAACTGGCAAATAATGGCATCCTATTTTTCTGTCTTCTTTTTAAAAACTTAGTATCTGGAGAGATACCATTACATTTCCTTCTTATCACTGAATAGGAGACAATGGTAAGCATGATTTTTAAACATACAAATACACATTTGATTTCCTATCTATGCTCTAAATTGTCCATGTAGTTCTAAGGTCAATATAACTATTATTTTCACAAATGCAAACTATTAGTCCTAAAGATGAACTTAACATGTAGTTAGATCCCTGCAAACCCATTATCATTACTAGAAAACATACCTCAAAGCTTTTTGCTAATCAGTAGCCTCACTTACATATTAACGACTATTAAAAATAAAAGGTACTATGAGGCCTTTCAGGTCAACTACAGGATAGATACAGGGTGGAGCAAAAGTACATTTACAGTTGTTCCTATGTTCCTACACAATAACAAATAATACAAGAATAAACTGTTCCACATACTCACAACTGTAAACCTACTTTTGCTCCACTCTGTATATGTTTAAAATAATTTATTAAAAAAAGATTTTCTTGCGTGTAATATTCTGATCGAGCCTATCCTTTTGCAAGTTTCTGCAGCACTCACTCACAGATACTTGCCACTTGTTTTAAGTTAGTATAGTACTTTTCGGCATTTCAGATCTTACACTGCTTCATAACAACAGCAGATCATTACTAGCTATTTTCAGTTCATTTGTGCAGTCTGTCTCTCCCACCTGGGAGGTCAGATTATGTTTTATTTACTGCTGTATACCAGCGTCTAGAATAGTACCTGGCACAAAATGGAGGTTCTATGTACATCTGTGAAATAAATACCTACCACACAGTAAATGCTTAATCAATTGCGTGTCAATTACTCTGCATGTTACCCCCACAACAATCTTACAGGAAAGGAACTATTACTGTCCCCCTTTTGCAGATGAGAAACCTGAAATACCAGTTAAGACGTTAAATAACTGAAGTAACTGTCCCATGGTCACCCAGCTTAAGTAAATTTCAGATCCAAGTATTCTACTTTTACCTCACTTTACCACTACTCTCCCTATACTTTCTCCCTCAACTTCGAATGCTCCATATAACCTTGATAAAGCGTGACCCATTTTTATACAGTAAAACAGTAAATGCTTCTAACAATGGCTTTTTTAAAACCCTCTAGCAACTATCCATTTCAGATTTCCATATTGTGTTTTTAAAATATGCTTTTTATGGAAACTTTCTACTTCAGAGTTGTCCAATCTTTTTAACATCTATTATGCTCCTCTGTATGTCCTCTAAATAGGTAGTTCTTAGACCAACTCTTGAAAATCTGATAAAAGTTGCTGACATCTTCTCAGAGAAATATTTGTATTTAATTTTGCATATAACCTCACATGCAAAGCTGTCCTTAAACTAACTCATCAATACCAGATACAATGAATGATCCAACCAAGGACACCAATTCCTAGCCCTAATTTAGCCTCCTTTATAGAAATTACATTGTTGATCTTTCAATTTAAATCTAGTAATTGAGTATTCACCCTACCCAAGGGACTATGTTAAATACTGCAAAGTTCTAAACAAGCTGAACACAACATGCTCTCAAAAATGTACCATTCTACAAGCAAAAGGACAAAGCAAGCATTCAAATAACATGGATTCTTCACAGCAGTTCACAGGAGTAGTTCAGAGAAATTCATATGGACCATAGAACTGTAAAAGGTAACCCTGTTTTGCAGTTGAGGAACTAAGGTTCAAAGGTAATTACTTAAAATCATAACATAGACAAGACTAAAATTTGAACTGTGCCCTTTATCTCCAGATTACAGGCTCTTTATATAATATTCTATATCCCTCCAGCTATAGAACAGAGCCATAAAAAGAGAGGAAAAATAGAGAATACATATTAAAAAGAAAAAAAAACTAAAGGCAAGTTTTAAAAGCCAGGAAAGGACTCACTGTGGCATTTTGCTGGGTTTTGAAAGGTTGTCTCAGTCATCAAAAATCTGAAGCCATTAGCCCTGGCTGGTGTGGCTCAGTGGGTTAAGTGTCATCCTGCAAACCAAAAGGTTGCCAATTCTACTCCCAGTTAGGTCACCTACCTGAGTTACCAGCCAGGTCCCCAGTTGGGGGCGCAGGAGGCACCCCTACTGATGTTTCTCTCTTGCTCCCTCCCTTCCCCTTTCTAAAAATAGGTAAAATCTTTTTGAAGCAAGTATTCTGTATCAAAGTATGAATGAAAAGAAAAATAAGAAAAAATCTGCTCAATGAAGATGTATGCAGGTATATTTAGATTGCAAAAAGGCATTATGACTTCTTTGCTCTCTCTCTCTCAGGTTACTTGCTCTGGGGGAAATGCGCTCTGTCATGAGGCCACACAAACAGCCCTAAGGAGATAATGACTTGGTTAACTGAGACCTCCTGCCAAAAGCAAGGATTCCTAGCCCCATCAATCCTTCAGATGGCTGCAGTGCTGGCCAACATTTTCACTGCAACCTCATGAGACCCTAGGCCAGAACCACCTAGCTAAGCCTCTCCATTCTTGACTCTCAGACACTACATGTTATAACAAATGTTCGGCCCTGGCTGGTGTGGCTCAGTGGATTGAGCAACGGCCTGCAAACCAAGCGGTTGCTGGTTCAATTCCCATTCAGGGCACATGCCTGGGTTGCAGCAGGCCAAGTCCCCCAGTGGGGGGTGCACGAGAGGCAAGTACACACTGATGTTTCTCTTTTTCCCTCCCTTCCCCTCTCTCTAAAAATAAACAAATAAAATCGTTTAAAAAAGCACACTTCTTCTTCTTCTAATCTTCTTTTAATTTGCTAAATTTTAGCAAATTGTGTTATATAATAATAAATAATACAACAGGCAAGGTGTGAAATCTCTAACTCTGTTTACATTAGATCAATGAAGTTTTGTGCCAGGAGCTATGGCAAAGCCTATCCCTCAGCATTAAGTTTCAAAGCAATATGCAAGGTGGATGAAGACGGAATCATTTTGTCTTCCTGTCTCCCACAATGTCTATTAAAGAGTCCTGCACATAGAAAATACACACAGGATTTCCTAATTGACCCAACAAAGTACTTTCAATGTTTCCTAAAGTAAAATGACCCCTTAGAACCCCTCTCAATATAATTCAGTTCCAAAATCTGCTTGTTTTTTTACTGTTGCCATACCTTCCTTAACTGAGCATTACAATGTTTCATGATAATTATAATTATCATGAAAACTGAGACCTATTAGAACCTTTTCCCTAAACTTGATCAAAAGGGTAGCTAAAAAGAGGAATGCTAGAGACTATAAAGAGCTGACTGCTTCAGAGATGAAAGGGGTAAATAGTAAAAAGGAGTTTTATTAAGTATGAGTAAAATATTACTTTACATAAAAGTATTTTATTGCCTCAAACATACAGAGCCTTAATAAATCTTCACAATAATCGCAACATGCAGCCTTCCAGAATTAATCTGATTTAAAAGTTTAGCCACTATACTAGAGAAAGATCTTCCCAATCTAGGGAAACTGAGCAATGTAAGTCTGTTTTCCCAGTGTCAAAGCAATCTTAATTATACCTCCAAGTTTGCAATCCAGAAGGTTGAAAGTCCAAATTTTGATTCACAAAATTCTAAAGGCCTGTGGCCTTTGCTGGGCACTGACATGCACTTTTCACTTGACAAGTAGCTTTATCCAGAAAGGCTGACGATAAAAGTGGCTGAAAGAGGTCTTAGCTTTTTCTAAATAAGTCATGGCTTATATTCTAGCAGGGGGCTGCTGGGAACAAAATATAAAAAAGAGACAACCACAAAATAGAGGTTGTTATTATCGACTTACACCAGTAAAAATCAAAGTGTTCTTTCATATAATAATTCAATAGCTAGAACATTTGTAAACTAAGAAATTTTGAGGCACTTTAAATTCTAAAATTGTAGCCTCTGTAATTAACTTAAAAGGTGCTAACTCTTTGAAAAATACTTAAGCTTGGATTCAAAGTAAAACTCGTTTTTAATTTAGTGTTCTTGCACCATTAAATATCCTCTCCCTGAGAAAATTCAATTATCTGTATAACCAAAGCAAGAGTAAATTACCTATCAATTTGAAGGTTTTCTAACTTCACCCAAATAAACACACTAATACACTTACACTGGTTTTAAATAACTCTCCTGGGGAAAAGAATCACTTCTTTGTACCAAGTATAATTTAATCATTTTATAAATTAGTCACTTTTTCACCATACAACACTTCAATACATGATTATAAAGTGACACCTCGGATCACCAGCTTTAAGATCTAAGACTATATGTTTAATTCGTTCTTAAAAAGAAACTCTTTCAGTTAAAAAATATTTAAGATATTTCAACAAATTCAAAAATATGTTAAACTCGAAGATACAATCTAATTTCAAAGTGATAGCAAAAAACTGAACAGGCTTCCTAAAGAAACAGAGTATGATAAAATCATTGTGATAGGATTGCCTCAAGTTTTTTAAAAGCACTTTAAAACCACAATATCCTTTCATCAGTTACAAAAATAAAGACTTCCTACCATAAAAATCAATCTATAAAATCCACATAGATTGGTGTAATCTGCAGGGCAGTTGGTAAGAATTATGAATTCTTTCCAAATTTAAGATTTAAAAAAAAAAAAAACCTCCCAGGGATGGCAAGGAGCATTACAGGACTTTACAGATTAAAGATGATCAAGACCACAACCAGTTTCTCTAGAACATGAGGCTTTTCATACAAATGATAAATCTATTACACTGAAATGGTAAAATGACTACAATATTTTGTAGACTCTGATGCTTAAGCATTAAGGAAATCAAGTATGCTTAGTTATCAAGTTTTAACCTTATTTGGACTTGTGGCAAAAATCTTACTCCTCACTCTGAATATGATGCAAAAATTAGATACTCAAGTAAATATCTAATAAATATGAAATGAAGCCAAAATTCCACTTCCTAAAATATTACTTGTCCAATAATTCATTGTCTCCTGAAAGGAAGCAGGGGACCGATACTAACTGAAACAATAAAAACTGACACATAGCATGTCATTAAAGGTGAATTATTCTAACTCCTGTGA
The DNA here is from genome assembly GCA_004026765.1 of Micronycteris hirsuta. Lineage (NCBI taxonomy): Eukaryota > Metazoa > Chordata > Mammalia > Chiroptera > Phyllostomidae > Micronycteris > Micronycteris hirsuta. The sequence continues at coordinate 30,768 of PVJI01013466.1, forward strand.
AGTGGAAATATCAGGAGACTTAAGAACCTTTGTTCAGCTCGGCCACTACCATTCTATACTTACTGTTTTAGGAAGACACTCAACTTGCTTCTTTCATCTGTTAAATGGAAAATATCAATAACACCTATCTTGCAGTACAGTTGAGAATGAAATGACTGCAACAATTGTGCAGTGCTACACTCTTGTAAATGTGTCTGTATACTAAGTAAATAAAACTGTGGAAACTATAGCAACTTTCAAATATCCACCAGTACCAATGAAGGAGGGTATAATAAAATGATAAGTAACACATGCTTCATTGTGCAGTTCACATCAATTTTTAATTTTCTTAAAGGCATTCTCCTTCCTGCCATGCCTATGCAATTCAGTACAATTTTTCTAAGGTCCGGACAGTCCATTTTACCCCATCCCAGATGTTTTAACTAGACATTAAAGTGTCAGACTCTAGTACCATACTTCCGAAATATTTAGGTGTTGTATTCCACATTACTACATTCATTTTAAACCAAAGTGTTCATTTTTATCAGTTAACAACCAGAATTCCTAGAACTTCACAATACTTAAAACTTTTAAATCCAAATCAATATCAATTGTTGCAAATTCTACTGCTCATCAAAACATTAACAAAATAAATGCTATTATATTTTAGCAGTATAACATGCATCAGCTAGTTTTTTAAAAGTACATTAAAAGCCAATTAAAGTGTAAAGTTTTCCAAAGAGATCAAAAGTAGCAGTAACAGCTGAAACATACTACTGCAAAATTTTAACGTCCCAAAAAAATGAGGCGCATTTGTCAGCCTCCACGAACTTCGGAAAAACGCTAATTCCTTCAGAGATCTCTCCAATACGTGACTTTAAATACTATCATCTCAAATCATTACTCTCACATCGAAGCATTACTACAGATATTAAACCACATACTACGCTGTAACTTCAAGACTGCATTTTGTTCCGATTCCAACTCTAGTTCATTCCGCTTAAAAACCATCAATTCATTTTTCTTTTCTACAATGATCTGTTCGTTTTAAACTTTCTTTCAGATATTCAGATATGATCACAAAACAAATAGAAGTTATTTAAATCACTTTGGAGATCTTACTAACGAGTACACATGAGGAATTCTGAAAACACTGGTTAAGTATAAAACGACAGTCTTTCCTAAGTAGAGAAGAGGGATAGTTGGGGTCTCCTCCCTGAACGGGGAAGTTCTGTTAAATCCAAGCGAGACCAGCCATGTTGGAAAACACTTGTCAATTCTAGTTCTGACAAGTGTTCGCGAACACGGTGGAAGCTAACCTTGTGTACTGAGGTGTGTACATCAAGGGCCTCTTCAGCTCCGACAGAGGATCTGGGCCTACTGTGGGGGTTGTTTCCGAGTTAGAGCTGTCCTTAGGTCTGTACGGACTGCAGAGCCAAGGGGAAAGAGGGCGCGGAAAGGAGAGTTGGGGGGAAAATGGTTTGAGTTTGAAGCCGCTATCCGCAGCCAGAGGGGCGGGGCGGCCGAGAGAGATTTCCGAGTTGAGAGCCTGGGGGAGGGGCCGAGGATTCGGGGAGCAGGGGGATCTCAGCAAAAAAGTCCCATTGGCCCAGGAGTGCCGGAGAAGGGAAACGCTTCAGGGCACCTACCTGTCCTCCGAGTCCATGCGGCTGAGGGGTTCCCCATCCGACGACATCTCCAAGCTGCCTCTCCGGCCCCCGGAGGTCGCGCTGCTTCCGCCTCCCCCGGTCCCGTAGCCCTCGTCGCCGCCGCTGGAGACGACGCTGCTGCTACTGCTGCCGCCCCCGCCGCCGCCCTGGCTGCCCCGCGGTCCCTTGGGCTCCTCCAGGCCCTCCTTGCCGTCCCCATCCCCGCTGCTACTGCTGGCGGCGCCGGGGCTCAGCGAGCGTGTCTCGTCGCTGCTGCTCCCGCCGCTGCTGCCCACCAGGCTCTCAGCGCTACTCTCCTCCTCGCCACCACCGCTGCTGCTGCTCTCGTCCTCCTCGTCCTCATCCTCGTCTTCATCCTCATCCTCCCCGGCCTGGCTGGCGCTCTCGGGGCTCGGCTCCGACATCGTCTCCGCCTCGCCGCCCCCCACTCCGCCGCTGCCTCCACCGCCCCCACCGCCGTTCAGCAGCAGCGCCGCCACAGCCTCGGCCTCCGCCTCCTCTTCCTCTTCCTCCTCTTCCTCCTCCTCCTCGGGGGGCTCTGCCCGGCCCCGAGCCACTGAGCCAGGGCTGCCGGGGGGCAGAGGGCTCAGGCGGGAGAGCTCCTCCAGGTCGGCCATGTCGGTGATAGCGGCGGCCATGGCGGCGCCTGCTCCTCCTCCTCCTCCCGGCCGCCGCCGCCTCCCTCTCTCGACTCTGGCTCCCTCGCCCCCTCCCAAACGCCCAAAACTCCGCCGACGCCGCTGCAGAGCAAGAGGAGGGCCCGCGAGCTGCGTCAGTCTGCACACGCGCTACGGAGCCCGCGCGGGGACAGCACTCACGCGGAGACAGCTGCGCGCCTGCGCGGAGACGCGAAGTGGCACCTCCCCCGGTCGCGGGTTCCGCGCCCGCGCCCCCACCAGGGTCCGGGCTCGGCCTCCGCCCCGCCCTACCCCTCCCCTCCCGCGGAGTGCTCAGAGTTTCCTTCGGGCCTTCCCACGCTTTCCCCGGCCTCGCAGCGGGCGGGACACGCAGAACGAAAACCTGAGTGCTAGCCGGGGATTTTAACAGCCCTCTGAGTTCTCACGAGAAAGTCATTCATTCCGGGGGTGTTTGGGGAGTGTCCCCAGTGGACAGGCACTGAGCCAGAAATCGAACAAGTCCCTGGTCTTCTGAGAGCTTACAATCTACGAGGAGAAGCAATTAAAATGAGTAACAATAAATAACACAATGCAAGGTACTAAATCCTCACGCACCACAGAGCCACAGGTTTTACTCTAACCTGCCTTGGACTCCCTAAGGGAATAGTTAAATCACAGTCTCAGAGCAAGCACATCTTTAATGTTCTATGCCCTCAAACTTTTTGGCTCATGAGCCCTTTAAAATAATTTTGGACATCTTTACACAGTTTAAAGTGACATCTACATTTTTCAAGCTTGTTATAAATATTTTATAACTGTCACACTTTTTAACATGTAGGCAATGAATTCTAAATACCATCGAGATTTATTAACCACTAATACCTACTTTTTAAAATACAATCGTTTATACTTTGTCAGTTTTCATCCTTTATCTTCTGGAACTGATATTTGCATTCCACATCCCCTCCAGAGTTTTATCCTAATAATATATTTTATATTTGAACCGTTTAATTGATTATCTTATAGTTCCTTTTAGTAAACACATGCATATAAATTGAAATTTAAGGGTAGTTTTTAAACTACCTGTGATCATAAAACTCTTATTTTTTCAGCTGATAAAACAAATATATTGCAAATATTTGGAAGTAAATATTAAACATAAAAATAAAATGTTGTTGGAGATGCATGTTACAGAGATGGAATTGTATGAATTTTTTGCAACCAGTTTATTTTATCAGTGGATAAGTATTACTAGGATGAGAATGGGTTCAGCATCAATTCTATTAAAAGTTTTCAATTCCACGGATGGACATAAGCATTGAGAAAACTTGTCCATGAAAACAAGTTAATGAGAATGGAATTTTGATACAGTAATGCCATCCTTTGAACTCCTCCCAAATTATATGCCAAAAAAATCACATAAAGAACTAACAAAGAAAAAAATGCTTTTAATGACAACTCTCATTAGGTTCTCTTTCAACTTTGTTGAAATAAGAACTGAAAACCACCTGACTTAATAAAAGGATGTGTTAATCCATTCCCTTTCTCCAGTCAATTGTTTCTTTTTTGTTCTGAAGGTTTTGCATCAACCCCCTCCCGGACAGGTATTACACTTCAGTAAGATTTGGGCTGGGGAAGAATTACACCATTCTTTTGTAAAATAGGGGAGGGAAGGGGGGTTGGGAATAAGGGAGGCTTACACTCTGACCTCGGGGCATCTTTTCAGGCAGATCTGTTTTAGGGATGGCTACCTAAGGGAAGTGAGGTTCAGAGAACTGACTGCTTTAAAACCAATTATCCTCACTTACACATGTCTTGGAAAGTTGTCAAATAGCTTGAGTACCCCAGTATTGGGTTTGCTGCCTTAGGTCTTGGGTCAACTATTATATGTTGCATGTGTTGCTTCAAGGGAAAGCAAAAAAAATAAACAAGAGTATGAGACATTATGGTTTACGGATATCTTCAGACATGTACAATGCAAATTACTAACCTCAAACATTTTAACCTGAAAGCCACTCTTTGAGATAGACAAGGAATATATTATCATCCTGTATTGTAATTTAAGAACTATTAGAGCAATGATTTTCTATCTTTTTCATCTAATGGCACACAAACTAATTAATGAAATTCTGTGGCTCACCAAAAAATGTCATTTTTTGCTAATATGACCAAAAAAAAAAAGTAGTTATAATTTTGATTAAATCACACACCGGATGGCTGTTATTCTGTTGGCTGTTTTCATTTTTTTACCCGACGATCTACAGGAACAGAGGCCAGTGCCCCTGACTAAATAGTCAGGTATTGGATGTTTTAAAAATTCTTGCAGCACACCAATTGAAAATCGCTGCAATGGAGAGTTTAACTGTAAGTGTATATTGTATTAAATGTATGTGCCAGGCACTGGGTTAAACCCTGGAGATTAAGATTAACATTTGGCCGTTAATCAATGAAAACTGCATAAAGAATGTAGGATTTGAATCAATCTGTGTAGTAAGATATATAACTACAACTAAATTTATTTAATTTGAGCTTGATCCTGAAGAGTGTATAGAATTGAATTCTATATGAGGGGAAATTCTAGAGCTCAGAAGCAATAACATGGAAAAGCATGAAAATTTTTTATGAGAAAAAAATATGAGAAAGCAAACCTAGAAATCTAAAAAAAAAAAAAAAAGAGTTGAAGATTAGATTGTAGAAAATCTTGAATAAAAAGTTTGACTTTGAAAGACGGATATATACCAAGATATATTTTAAAAGGTCTGGTATGATTAAAGTTATGTATAGGGGATAATGGTGAAAAAAGTGAAAAGTGAATGGAGAGTAGACACATGGTAACGGCAGGTATCAAAGCTGCAAATGAATGCAGTAGCTGCAGTCTACATATTGAAGAGTAAAATGAGCTATCTTGAAACTGGCTTTTTGTAGAAAAAGGTGCTTCCCATCACTGGAAAGTTGTTTGTTTGTTTGTTTGTTTATATTTCAAATTCTGATCATTAGAAAGAACTGGATAATGAACACCTGTACGCCTGTGTAGACTCATCAATTACTATCATTTTGCCACATTTGTTCAGGCTGTATCCCTCTGTCTCCCTCTCCTCTCAGGTCTCTTCCCCCTCCTACCTCTCCCCACTCTCCCTCTGCCTCTCTCCCACCCTCTTCATGTAATTGCAGACATCTTATTCTGCACACATCTATTTAGAACAAGGGCATTCTCCTGCATGCCCACGGTGTCACAGTGTCTTTATCCCACTCACCAATAATATGTGTGACTAGAGGCAGGACCCCCAGGTGATGGAGATTTTCCAGGTGGCACCAGGTGAGAAGTTCACAGAAGTGCAGGCTGCATGATCTGCAGACCAGTGTCCACAGGGACTGTTCATCACCTGTCTGCAGTTAGTTAGGTATGCATTGAAATAGTCTAGCACAGCTTTACAGAGTAATTTGATGTCTGTTGAATCTGATAACGATCAGGGCTTATATTTTTTATTTCATTCATTTATTTTATTATTGTGGTAACTCACTTGTACATATTCTGCAGAAATACCAGTCCACAAAAAAATTTTTTTAAAAACTTCTTATTCATAGACTGAGATTTACTGTTCTGTAGTTCCCTCCTTCTGGCTTGGAGAGTGTGTGATTCCATACATAATTATAAATTACACAATAACATATCATTGCATGAGAGCTGTTTGATTAGAAATAGCATTTAGACTCATTGACCTCAGAATGAATGGGTCAGATAGAGCAACAATAACTGAATTTCACTAGCTCTCCTACCTACCAAGCCTACCACCTTAGTGAGGATACCTCCAGCTTTCTGAAAGCCCCTTGTTGCGGGGTGGGGAGTGGTCCTCATATGCTCAGATACAGTGATCCCTCACCTATTGTGGGAGTTACATTCCAGAGACACCCGCAATAGGTGAAAATCTGCAAAGTAGCGGTGTTCTATTTATTTTATTATTTATATATATTTTAAGGCTTTATAAACCCTTCCCACACTCCTATAAACCTCTCCCACTCTTATTAACCTTTCCCACACTCTTATAAACACTTCATATGCTCTTAAACACTTTCTACACTCTTAAACCTACGTAATTTTAACAACATAGAAAATTCTATATGGGTACTCAGCAGTGAAGTATACTACAACTTGAATGATGAAGATCATGAATTATGTAGCTGTGCAGTACTGATGGCGACGAAGGGGATGACGATGAGATGAATGCACTGCACAGCCAAGAAGAGCATTACAGCTCTTCTGAAGGCACCACTTCATCAGGCGCTTCATCAGGTGGTGTAGTATCTTCACCCTGGGCTATAACTTCTATTTCAGCTAAAGGCGTAGGCGTAACTGATCTCTTCGTCTGAGTGATGAACATAGTTACGGGGAGTTGCTGGCACTGCTTTTTCTTCTGAGTGAGGAGGTTATTACAAACTGACATGCCATGCTTGAATATATTTAAAAAATACAACGAATGAAGCATCTGGGGGTCTCATTCTCTAGCCACTAACTGAAGTTCTTTGGCCATTCTGACCATGGTTGCAAGACAATCAAGTGTTAGGCCAACCTCCTCCTCTTCTCCAACCTGTAGTTCATCTTGTTCCTCATCCTCTTCTTTACTTGCTGACTTCATCATCTCCATCAGGTCTTTGTCCATCAACAGTCACGAGTGGATATCTTCAGAGGCAGCTTCTCTATGCAGAGAAATGCTCTTGAGTCTAAAGCATCTCTGAAATTTGTCACCCCAGCCCTTGCTGGCACTGAATGGGGTTGGTCTAGTGGGAGAAGCACTCAATGGTCCTGCTTCTGCATCATCATCCTTGTCTTCACCCTCGTCACCATCGTGAATGTCCATGCTTTCCGCAAAACTATCATAAAGTTTCTTGGCTTTCGTCCGGATGGTGTTGGTATCCAGTGAGACATTCTTCTTCGTGCAGTCATTTATCCACAGGGCCAATGCAGACTCCATCCTCACAATGGCTTTATTGCGGGAAGTGACCACCCTCTCTGCAGTCTTATTAAAAGTCATTGTTGCCATAGACCTAATATTCTTCTGGTCTTTCTTTATGTAGCAAACAGTAGATTTGTTGATCCCGTCATGGCGGCCCACAGCCATGTAGCTTTTGCCTTCCTTTAACATGTTGAGACATTCCACCTTTTCTTTGATGGTAAGCATATTCCTCTGGTGCTTGGGTTCACTGCCAGAAGCCTTAGAAGGTGCAGAACGTTTGGGTGGCATCATAGGGCTTGAAATAAATTCAAACGTTTACAAAAATTTCACAAAAACACAACACTGCAGAGCAACCCTATGCGCAGCGATCAGACATCGATGTGAAGTGGACAAGGAGAGATGCTGAACATATGGGCACAGTGCGGGAGAGCAAACAGACCAATGCTATGGTCACTGAGCCAATCAGCGCCCAGGATACAGAACACAGTGCTGTGGTTGGTCGCCTTCCATTCCATCAGCCAGTAGTGTGCCGTGTACAATCTCATGTTGGCAAATTTGTGCAAGGGTAGCGGCGTACTGCATCTCCACTGTGTACAGTACAGTATTCTTTCGCTGATGAAATGCATACTGTATTTTATTTCAATTTAATATTCTTTTAATATGTTTGAATTAACATTTTTATCTTTTTTATATTGTTTTACATTTTTAGGCAAAAATCATTAAAATAATAAATATTATATAAATACCTATATACCGCAACATCCCGCAATATAGCGAAAACTCCGCAATGCAGAATTAGATATATTTTTTAAAAAAACCCCACGATACAGTGAAGCTGCAATAAGTGAACCACGATATAGCGAGAGACGACTGTACTCCTCTCTCCCAGTGCCCCCTCCTCCTGCTCTGCTCTTCTAGGTACTGCAGACTCCGACCAGGACCTGTGCTACGAACAAAACAGCCAAAGCCAGGGTGTAGACTGAAGAAATGGAGATCATTGCATTGACTTCTTTTAGGGGAACCCCAAAGCAGACTGCTTGTGCCCAAGATCATATACAGTTTCCAGTGAAACAGGGCTTTATGTTTTTACTCAGAGCTCCACTTCTCTTAGGAACCCAGACATGCTTTCATGGGCCTAGATTGGTGACAGGTTTGAGTAATAGCTGCCCCGAGCTGTATTTATTTCTCCCTGTCCAATGACTGAGTCTTTCTTATGGGACTTCTCTGTCTAATGCTCTCTACCACTAACATGAGCTCTGTTCTAGGAAACAGTCTCAGCCCCCGTGTCGGCAGGTCTCCTTCAGTCCTGACTCACAGTCTGCCAGACATGCCCAAACATACTGAAATCCCAGCAACAGACCCAGTTTAGATTCCAGCTGAGATTCCTACCACGTGTGAGATATCTCACCACGCATGAGATACTTCTGAAAACTTCTCTACAATATGCAGCTATAGCACATTTTGCACCTATATTTCAGGTTCCTCATTCTGCGTTTTGCTACTGCCATATTGAGTGGGATGAATAGCAGCATAATGACCTCATTCTCTGATTGACTTGCAGTCTGAAGAAAGTATGCATGAAAAGACAGAGCATCTTACAGAAAGGTGCAATGAAAGGATCTTAAAGCTGGAAAGAACTAGAAATTCAATGAAAGCTTCCCCAGTTGGTAGATTGCAATTCAAGCAAAACACAACACTATAATGATTAAGTTTTTATATTAACAATATTCCTGTCACTACAAACATTTTGAGACATAACTACTTTAGCTGGTAAGTTTCCATGATAAGTATGCCATGTGCATGTCTGATATTTTGGATGGTCTCTTGTGGTGAGTTTAGTAAATGCTTTTCCTATAAACTGTCAATGAAAGGGTGTGTAAAATGTGAAAGGTGAGTAACATATACACCACATTTTTTACCCTCTCATGTGTTTATATCTGACTTGCAAACCAAATAATTTTTTCAATTATAGCCCTGGCTGGTGTGGCTCAGTGGATTGAGCATTGGCCTGCAAAATGAAAGGTCACTGGTCTGGTTTGCAGGCCAGGTCCCCAGTTGGGGGCAAGCAAAAGGTAACCAATAAGGCAACCAATCCCAGTTGATGTTTCTCTCCCTCTCCCTCCCCTCTCTCTAAAAAATAAATAAAATCTTTTTGAAAAAACTCTTCATTATGAAAATTGAATTTGATTATTATAGCATACAAATTACAATTTCAGTTAATACTTTATCTAATCTCTAAAAAGTCAGGGAAGAATCTAAACATAATATTTAATGGGTGAAACATTTTACAAAGCGTATCAGCAGTTTGGATAAATTACCTTCACTTCCAGACAAAAAAAAAAGAGAGAGAGAAAAGGCAACCTACCCTCTTCCTTTATTTGAAGTATATAGGGCATGTATTTTAACTACTAACCTTCCTCATACCCTTTTCCCCCACTCCCCTTCCCTTTCTCCCTTATTTCATTACTTTTATAAACTTTGTAGTCATTTACACATCCTGGTAAATTACCTCAAATTACTTTTTTAAAGTGAGTGAGTTGTTTTGTTTTTGCCTTCGCAAAACCTGCTGCTAATCCACCTTTCTTTCCTCCCACCCCATGTATTTGCTGGGCGAATGACCTCCCAGCATCACTTACAGCTAGGTTTGGCCACCTAAGTCCTGACCATCGAATGGTGAGCAGAAGGCATCACATCCTCCTAGGAAGCTGCTTGCCCTCCCTTCTCTCACTCTTCCATGCTTTGTCCTTGGGCTGCGACACAGCCATGATGGTCAGGTGAGCCAGCCTCAACCCTGCAGACCAGGACTACGTCACAGGATGCCGGAGCCACAAGATCTTGAAGAGTGTCTAGAACTGAAAAGCAGTTCTAGATGGAGCCTGGGTCTCCAAATGACCACATTTTGCAATAACACTAACTCCCACGGTCCAACAACTCAGACTTTTTGTAGGTCAGAAAGAAATCTTTTACCTAGTTGGTCTTTTCTAAACCAGCCAAATCAACATCCTAATTAATGCAGGTAAAATTAACCAGCAGAAAAACATGGTTTCCTATTTCTCAGAAATCTGAGGCTCTCAGGAATGATATATTTCAATTTCCTGCCTTTCCATCTATAAACTCATCTATAATATATTCCCACTTCTTTTTCCTTCCCTATGCAAACTAAGCTTTCTACTATGGCAGACTTTCAGGTGTCCTTTAAAAAAAAGGAAAAAGAACCATATATGTATTTTTCCCCCTCTTTTTCTTGGGCACTCAGCTGCCTAGCTGGAGACCATTTTTCCCAGCCTCTTTTATGCTCCCTAAGCATATTTCATCAATCCAGGTGTTGGATTCATTTGGAAAGAGATTAGTAGCTATCAAAGAAGTGTGAATAAACCAGTTCTGTAAACTGGGTGAAAATTCGGCCTTTTTTTTTTTTTTGTCCTCTCAGGTTCTCTGGTGAATGAAAGATGCATCAGGACAGATACAAAAACAAACACACAAACAAACATGTCAAAGGCAGAATGCTGTGCCCTCTAGCCACCACGGTGGAATCAGAAATGCCAGTAGCTCCATACAGGATGGCTTAGGAATCACACATCACAGGCATCCCCAAGATATCAGATAACAGAAGTCAGTGTTTATGCATAGAACAATGATCATACCTTGAATAAATTTAAATTCACTGTTTCTAACATTCATCATACTATTTAACAAATCACTAGCTTCCCCAACACAAAACCCATTTTTTACATTCAATATACCAGTTAACAAGGCTTTTGGGAGATACCGATAATAGAAAATTGTGTTAGCAGCAACCTCAGGAGTACGAGGTCTGTCCTGAAAAAGTCCAGCCGTTGTTAATATAACAAGAGTGATTTGTGTAACATCGATATAACCTGGCAGCCAAGGAGAGTGGACCGGAAGGCACATATGTGAACAATGACAGCGTCACTGTACTAGTCAGTGGGAACAGTATATGCGGTTGAGTGAGCATGTGTGCTGTGCAGCCATGGTATTCAAAATGACTGAGCTGATGGAGATCAGGAGAACGGTGTGAGGTGCCAAGGTGCCTACTTTGAAGGGAACTGAGGCATCACTGTCCTACGTACAATATTTCTTGTATCTTGTATCTTCTTCAATAAATGTCTTTATTTTTGATATTACATGGCTGGATGCTTTCTGGAAAGACCTCATATGTCCTTTTCTGATCCAATGCTAGTTGAAGCCAGCTAAACTGGGCTTTTTTCCCCTTTACTATGTTAGTTGACCTTAATTTTTTTTAAAAATTTAAAATAAAGATTTAAAACTTACATTGCTGGTACATACATAACATATGAACCATACTGAAATACAGTATTTTAAACTGGATTATAGAAATTTTAACACATAACGGTAGTTCCATGACTAAATTCTCACCAAAATAATGTGAGAAGTTATGTGTACAACTTCCACTTAATTTGTCCTTGACTTACTTTCCCAGGTATGGGAACAGAGCTATGCCACCGACCCACCGTCACCATGTAGTTATGGTGAAGCAATAGCCCAGAGAGAACATGGGTCTCGGAGAGACCGTGTGGTGCAGCGCTGACTGCATAGACGGTGACATGGCAGAGAAGTAAATGTCTATCTTATTTGAGCTACTTTTTTTTTAAGGACAATTTAGTCTTTACTGAAATTAACGAAACTTTACATCTTGACACGTCAGTTTATAGTTCCTCTTCTGTGTCTTTAATCCCATCCGGTACAATATCTCCCTTTTTCAGTTCATCAATGTAATTATTCCATCCTTATAAAATATTGATTCCTTGTTCCTCCAAACTGCTAAAAACATGAACTATACTTGTTTTTTACACCTTTTTCCACTTCCTATACATAGTCTCTCTACTACAAAATCATACCCAGCCCTCCTACACTTTTTTTACATTACTCTCAGTAAACTCATTAAGCACCAAATCTAGAAGATACTCAGTTCTGATCTTACAAACTTGCTATCACATTGCGGTGAAAATAAGCCTCAGACCAAATTCTGCATTGCACGCTTGCTGCATTTTCTCCTCTCCTCTTTTATTTTTATGGGATGCCACACTTATCTAGCTTGCTCATGTCTTTCATGGTTTCTTCTTATCTCCCTGTTTTTTAAATGTCTGTTTTCAAGTCTACATTCTTAGCCAACTGTCTTCTTTTTTTTTTTTTAAGATTTTATTTATTTATTTTTAGAGAGAGAGGAAGGGAGGGAGAAAGAGAGGGAGAGAAACATCAATGTGTGGTAGCCTCTCACATGGCCCTCACTGGGGACCTGGCCTGTAACCCAGGCACGTGCCCTGATTGGGAATCGAACCGGGACCCTTTGGTTCCTGGCCCGTGCTCAATCCACTGAGCTACACCATCCAGGGTTGCCAACTGTCTTCTTGTTCTACAAGGTCTTGCTGGTAAATAGCATCCACTCTGCTGATTCTGATAGCTGAAAGCCCCCCAGACCTACTCTCTATACTGCCAGAGAAGACTGGTACCTCCTTGACACAGAGAGGACCCTTAATTTTTACTGGTACCAATATGCACTATTTTATGTGTTTTTGTCTCACAGTTTTTCCCATGTATTTATTGCAATTTGACTTCAGTCTTAAGCAACCGATAGGTTTTTTCAGGAAATGTCAGTAGCATCCATTGATTGGACTAGGTGGAAGCTAAGCACGCCCTCCCTCCAACATTGATATCAGGTGGTAGTTTACAAGGAAAGCAAGACTTAGTCAAAATTCTTCCACATATATAACTTTTTTTAGCAAGTGGGCAGAAAAAGTCATATAATGTACTCATGTTAGTTTAAAAAAGTTCTCACCCTCTGTCCTCAAGCATGCTACCAGCATCTCATATGAGAGTTCACTCGGAGATGGCTGCAGCAATATCCAGAGAACGCAATCTGCCAGACTTAGAAGGCAATGAGAAGAGGTGGACAAAGAATCAAATAAAACAGCCTGAGAAGGTACTAGGCTGCTGGACTTTCCAGCAACTTATTCGTCATGTACGGGATATAGTTAGTGTCTGCTATGCGTCAGACCCTGTTCTCAGCACTGGATGTATAGCTATCAGTACAGGCAATAAAATCCCCGATCTCATGGAATTTACACTCTAGCCAGGTGTTCTTGTACCCCATTCACACAAGACTGATAGGGTTGTGAAACCTTTTTAACTAGCCATGTATCTGGAACACTATTTATTTCACTAATGAAAATGTATTTCTAACATCCCTTATGCTAATTAATGAACCTCCTGATATAAATCTCAATAAAAATCTTTGAAATACTTAAGTAGCCACCTGGGGAGTATGGATTTCTGATTAGGGCACTTCAGGTAACAACTAACCACCCCTAGGGTGTGAATTCCTAATAGGTAACTCTAATGATAAGGAGCCTCCCTTGGAGTGTAGATGAAAGTTAATTTACACAAAGCACATTACACTGTTTATAAGGAAGTATTTTAAAGTAAAGTATAACGGATGCAATATAACAACTTAGCAGGGAGTACAGTTGCCCAGAGCTCCCACGTGTCACAAACATATTCTTTAAAATTGACTTTCAGAGAGAGATAGGAAGGGAGACAGAGAGAGAGAAACATTTATGTTTTTGTTTCCACTTATTCCTGCAAAGTGGGGGCAGACTTGTGGGACTGAGCCCTAAACTTCCGGGATCCGACTCTAATTCCAGTTCGACAGGGTCAGAGCTGAACTGAACTGGAGGACACCCAGCTGGTGCTGGAGAATGGGTTCACACATCTGGTGTCAGAAGTACTGTGGGTGTGAGGGTTAAGAAAAACATGGTGTGATTTTCCTACTCATAATAACAAGGAAAATTAAATATACATCCTTGACATTAACTTCTGAGAAATATGGACAGAATGGGTCTTCAGGGACATCACAGTGTTCGTTGGTGTTTACATTATGCATAACACTTCATCTCAAATAAAAGATATTTGTATGTGGGGGTGGTATTTAGATTTTCTAGCCAATAATTGAATAATCAGTTTAACCGGAGTGTAGGGTAAATGAAAGAAAATAGTGGGACATTGAAATTGTGAAAAGATAGCTAAAAAGACACCTGTATCTCGGACTATTACAGGAGCAAAAAGTTCAAAACTGGGGAATGAAAGTAATACGTAAATACTAAGAAACCTAATATGTGCAAATCCTATCTCGTAAACTAACCTGAGCTAGTTTGGGTATGCATAGGCTTTAGGTTTATTTTGGTAGCTACAAGTAGCCCAAACATGTCTCTTCAAGTAAAAGCCAAGATTCTACCTAGAGGGAGAATTGGGTCAGGCACTGAGGAGCCTTCAGTGTCCTTGGCCAGAGAGCCCTTGAAGGATTTAGCCTAGGGCATCCCTGCTAAGGTCACAGGCCGGGGGCCTCTGGGGATTCCTACACTCCACATAGGCAAGGGCAGGGAGAGTCTCTGCGATATTTTTATTTCTGTTTTTTAATTTTTTTAAAGATTTCATTTATTAATTTTTGGTATATTTTTAGATAATTGGACACCTTGGGTAAGTTTCATTGTATTGGGAAAAAATCTTATTTCCAACATTCATCATGTTGGTCAACTGGCCACGGTATTTACCATTAAAACCTGTTTCTCACATTTAGTAATCAAATTAAAACGCATCAGTGTCGATCAAGATACTGGTAATGGGAGCATCTGTAAAAGCTGTCTCTGAGTGTCAGAAAACCACCACCCCTGCACTGTGCATCCTTTGTTTTCTTTAGCTTTTCATTATGAACCTTTTTTATACATGCAGAAGGATGAGACAATAGTATAATGAACACCCACATACTCATCACATACTCATCACCAAGCCTTAATAAGTCTTACTATTGTATCACATTTGCTCATGTATTATATAGTTATAGACATTATGGCATTTCACCCTTAAATACTTTAGCATGCACTTCTCACAACCTAAATACATTTCTCCATGATCAATACCTTTACACTCTTAATAAAATGAACAGTAATCCTCGAATATCCTCTAATGCTCAATCTGTCCTCAAATTTCCACATCAGTGCCCAAAGCGTGTTTACAGTGAATTTTTAAAAACCAGACCCAGAGAGAATTTTACCTTGCATTTTGTTGTTACCGGCTTGTACCTTCTGGATTAGAATCTTGCAGCATCTGGGTGACAGATTAATACCAATGGTACACACACAACATCAAAACATATCTGCTAAAATGTATTAAAGAAAAGTATAGACTGTCCTGGCTGGTGTGGCTCAGCGGATCGAGTGCCAGCCTGCAAACCAACAGGTCGCTGGTTTGATTTCCAGTCAGGACACATGCCTGGGTTGTGTGCAAGAGGCAACCAATCAATGTATCTCTCACACACTGATGTTTCTCTCCCTCTCTTTCTCCCTTCCTTCTCCTCTCTCTAAAAATAAAAAACAACTAAAAGAGAAAAAAGAAAATGACAGACCTCACAATAACTTCACTAGTTATTTTCACCATTATCTCATTTCTCTCTTTCATCAAGAGGAAGAAGGTTTCCAAAGGACTCAGACAGGCGAACATGTATTCTCTGACCTTTCAGATGATTCCAACACCACAATTTGAGAAACACTTCCCCATGAAATCACATGCAGAGTCTCAGGTATGACTCTGAAGGTTCTTTAGGACTTGGCCTCAGACCACATTTCTGCTGTCTTTTGTGCCCCCACACGGATCCTGAGCTATTCAATGTGCCCTGACGAGGCCAGGACTCGCGTGAGGCGAGAAGCCTGGACAGGAAAGGGAAGAAGGCAGTCCTCTCAGTGCCACGCCTGCGCTGGCACAAACCTGAGAGCGCTGTCTCCTTAATACTACGTCCTAGGCACCTCTCTCACCTCACTCTACTACCCATCCTGGTCCCTGAAAATCGCAGGCACTTCACGTGTACGGTTTCAGTGCATCCTGAAAACCTACTCAGTCTGAGATTCCCTCTAATAACAACTTTGGAAATCAGCCCTGGCTGGATGGCTCAGTTGGCTGGAGCGTGGTCTATACACCAAAAAGTTGTGGGTTCGAACTCCTATCGGAGCAGGTGTGGGAGGCAACTAATCAGTGTTTTTCTCTCACATTGATGTTTCTTTCTCCTTCTCTCTCTCTAAAAATCAATAAACATATCCTTGGGTGAGGGTTAAAAAAATTGTGTGTAATAAGGAAGACTGTTTTAGAGTCATTGCGAGGAGTGAAAGAGTTGGTATATATAAAAGTGCTTTCTGCCTGTGGCGTAGTTAGTGCTCCTTAAATGCTACTTTCCCTAAAAGAAATTAATAGAAACGTAATAAATGTTTTCTTTAGGAGACAGCCCAGCAGTGCTGGAGATCCCAGATCTGCCAGGACCTGAGATGATGATGATTAATAATAAGTATTCAGTTTTTACTTCTGCCAGGCATTGTTCTAAGAACTTTACATAAATTAATTCATTTAATCTTCCCAACTCTACGAGGTTGAAATTTGTAAAATCCCCATTGAGAGATGCAAAAGGGCCCTACCCAAAGTCCCGGGGCTTGTCAAGGTAAGAAATGCCCAAACCTGTAGAGAATTTTTATGAGAGTCCATTTGAGCCCAAAATGACAACATGTGCCAGAGAACAAGATCTCAAATGCTCTCCAGGATGTGAGTTTTGTGGTTTCTTTGTTTTCTGTTTGTTTTCCCCACACTGTACAC